>WOVY01005539.1:0-122875 GCA_013436015.1 Rhipicephalus annulatus
AAAAATAAAAAAATCAAGAATTTTCCGAAAATGCCTTTCATTTATTGCTCACGAGTTCGGTTCTCATATAACAACTCAAGGCTGTCCAGAAGGTCCGTGATACGGTGGTGAGGCTAGGTCTCTCCTTCCTATGTGGGATCGTCCAGTGATTTACCCCTATAAAACGTGGGGGTATCCTTTAGGAACCCAAAATAAAGTTTTTCATCATCCCATTCATCATCTATCAGCTCATTATTAAAACTACATGACCTAGCTTCTCTCAAGCACCCTTTGTGGATGTGCGCTGATTTTTTCTGTTCTATTTTCTTCGCGTATTCGCCCCACGATGGTTAGCTGTTCAGCAGCCCATCCAAAATAACCCCAGGTTTTGCATTACGTCCTGCATAGGCCCCCTTAAATACAGCGACAATGTTGTGACGTCAAAATATTGCTGATTCGCGGCGTGATTAGGATGTGATATGAAGAACTTACGTTGATGCTGACGACATACTTCTTCCGCGTTGTATAAATTTTAGAGTCTTCAGCCTTAAATAAGCCGGCTTCTTTTGTGTTCTAACCGAAGGAGTTTCATTAGGTCCTCATCCAATGATGTCAAATCAAGAAGATGTTTTTTCTCTAGATTACAGACAAAATCCTTAAATTATATTTTAATGTCGTTATTCAGGCTAATTAACTGTGACAAAGTGTTAAGATTGTGCGCTCTATGTCCAAGTTCTCCTGTATCTTGTTAAAGCAAAAATAACCGTTACCCAATAATTTAAAACATTTTATTACACATTCTGTGTACTTGCATATAAACTGCATGCAAATGGCATGGTTGCCACCGAAGCAAATTTGCATGTAAATTTCACATTGCGCACGCATAAAAACACAGCAAATAGCGTGCATTCAAATTGTTTTAGACTTCTTCTACGAGCTAACTCATTGATTGATTGCGTGGTTTAACGTCTCAAAACCACCATATGAATATGAGAGACGCTGTAGATCAGGGCTCCGGAAATTTCGACCATCTGGGGTTCTTTAACGTGCACATGGGCCTACAGCATTATTGCCTCTATTGAAAATGCAGCTGCCCCTGCCTTCATTCGATCCCGCCACCTGCGGGTCAGCAGCCGAGTATTTTAGGCACTAGACCACAGCGGCGGGACTTATGTACCTGGTGAGCGAGCTACTAAAATAATTTAAGTAATTCGTTATAACGGTGAGAGTGCTGGTCACTGTGGTTGTCAACCAGCTTATGACTGTCACTGCGTCTCCAGATCACGTACATGGTGACTCACATTTGCAACTGGGCAACCAGGCCACTATTCCTTTAGGATAGTCACGTAGCCTTAACCACAAAGGTGCGCAAAAAAGGTTGTGTTTAGAACAAATTGTCTACGACAGAGAGTACAATGTGCTCTCCTATGAAAAAGTGTTTACAACTTCTAACACTTCGCACTCAACTGTAGGAGAGCAGTCAGTCATCCTTCAAGCAAAATTAAGCTCAACAGTATCAGCTGCGACAGTTCAAAATTATGTGAGTGTTTAGAAAAAAGTGTTTAAAATAAATTCAGAGCAGAGCTTTGGGGTGTTTCCAGAAAAAGTTGTTAACAATTTAGAGTACTTGGTACACTACTACAGGAGTGCAAAGAGCCGTCCCGTAGGCCTCAATTTATGAGGTCATGTCGGCAAAAAATCCTATTGGTATCAACAATGCGCTGCTGGGGCAAGTTGCAGGTAAGTACCACCTGCCATCGTTGCTACCAATCTCGAAGTGGGGGAGCAAGCCCCAGCCAACCACCAAACAAGTCACGGCTGGGAAACACTGCTGCAGTTATCAGTTTTGATTGGTGGGTCAATACAGATAGACGATGCTGGCACTCCAAGGGCCACAGAAGGGCCGCTATTGTGCCCACCACTTTAGTTTTGGTGACCTGCATCTCCGGACACGTAGGCCTCCAAACGTCGGTGAAAACCTAGAGGGCTCGATAAAAAATGGCATTTTTATTATTTGGGACCACAGTTTTTTGGCTAGCTGGCTGGAAGACACGCAGCAATGATCCCCAAATGGTAGCGAGCTAGTGTCTGAGCGGGCGAACCATCACTCCTAGTATTTGCATTAAAATGCGGAGGCACAAGATAGAAGCCATGGGCGGTAACTTTGGGGAATGCATAGCCACTTCGATGTCGTGGTTGAGCCCACGCCTGTCGATATAGTCAATTCCTCGGCCACCAGAGCAGAAAAAACGACTGATGTAGCTTCTCACTTTCCTGAGGACGTGAAGCAGTGATTTTACAGTATGGCAAATACAACCAAAATTTCTGGAGGTATACTGATTGAGATAAGTTCCGGCGTTCCAAAAGGGGAAGTCAAAGTGTCTGGCAGCTTTATACCCCTGTCACACGGGCACCCGCGAAGACCGTTTAACTCCCTCGTCCTTACGACACGAAGATGCGGTCCGTGTCACACGGCCATCCTTACGCAAACGAAGGTAAACGAAGCATTTCGCAAAGGACGTCCAACGATCTCCCGTCGCAGCGAAACGAGGTACTCTCGTCTCCAGCAGTCTAGAGGTCACAGAAAAATTTCGAGCAGTAATAAGTGGCCGCAGTGAAAGAATAATACATTTTGGTAATATTAAACGTTCTTTCGTTGTAGTACTCATTCAAAACGCGTGTTTTGTTCACATATATTTACACCAGCCAGAGTTCACTTACTCTCAACACCGATACCCTACACAACCGCGCCTCGCAAGTCGGGCCGGCCGGCGCCAGCTGATCAACGTCATTACCAGCGCAATATCGTACCGCTTCCTCACGTCGTCCGCTGTGTCACTCATGGCTGAAAAAGACAAAAGGTGCACTCACGAGGCAGTGAAGCATAAGAACTTTCGTACCGAGCATGTACACAAGCAACATACAACTAAAGCACAATGTGGCCAGCGTCACTAGTAGCATCGCTACATTTAGCAAATGCGTTTTTATTTGAAATTATTTTTAAAGGTTTCTTACTCGCATACCTACCTAATAGTCCTATTTTGTAAAAACCGCACAACGAGGATTCACAAAAAATCAATAGCGATGAAATTAGAATACTTTTCTGAAAATCAAACAGCGCCAGCTGAGCCCCTCGCGGCAAACTGTTACAACCTTGTCATTTCCGTGTGACACCGCCACAACTCCTTCTCCGTCGAACCCACTAAGGGAGATTTACGTGTAAGGTGTTCAACGGAGTTTGGTGGTGGCCGTGTGACAGGGGTATAACATCATTTTGAAGAGTTTTATAAAACGCATGACCAGATGCTGTCACGTACACCAAATGCAGTGAAGGTGACACCCAGTATTGTGATGCTAGGAGACCACTGTAAAAGCAACATCATACTGATACGACCCTTGACATTGCCAATGAAGAAATACTGGCTTTAGAAAGTTCAACCTTGCACCGGAGATAATGCCGAAATCATGGAAAGTACTAAGGGCATGCTCCACTGATTGCTCGTTATGGGCATGTACAGTAATAATATCTGCATATGCGGTGACCTGTACTTCATTGTTACCAAGTAGTGGTAAGCCTCGATTCTTCGGGTCGTATTCAACAGCCTTTCTTCAGAAGGGTTCTATTGCAAGACAAATAAAACTGGGGAGAGGGGCAGCAATGGCGGACCCCACGCATGACTTGAAAGGGGGTGACAGTCACAGGAATCTAGGTAAAGGGTACTTTCTAAATTCGTAAACATCGTGCGAATGAGCTGAATGAACCTGTCTGGAAATCTATATGCACGGAAACATTTAGTAAGTAGTCATGTTATATGAAATTAAAAGCTGTTTCCTGATCTAAGAAAACCAACAGTCATTGGCCACATCAGGCAGTGGTGTACTGAATGATGTGGCGCGTCAACCAGGTATCGGTGTGTATTTCTCGGCCTGAAACTGAACCATCCTGGTGGGGAACGATTAGTGACATCACATACGGGCTCATTCGGCGCACCAGAATGTTGGTTAATTGCTTGCAATTTACAATAGGCAGGGTATTAAGGCGCCAAACTTCTGGTCGCGTGGACATTAGGTCTTTCTTGGGGACTAATATAATATGGCCTCTGTAGAAAATCACTGCATATCAGTGAGGTGAGTGAGGATAAGTGGGCCGAAGCGGACGAGTGGATGGCTGGATGGACTCAGGGGCGCGCGGACAAACACACGGACGCACCGACGCAAGCATGGACGGACGGATGGACGCATGAATGGACGCATGGACGTATGGACGCACAGAAGAACGGAAAGACTGATGCACGACCGCACGGACGCACGCACGCACCCACTGACAGATGCACGAACGGACGAACGTATGAATGGACGGACGGAAGCACGGAAGGACTGATGCACGAACGCACAGACGCGCGCACTGAAGAACACACGGACGAATGGATGGATTTTCGCCTGTCCATCCGTCTTTCTGTCTATCCGTCTTTTCATGCGTCCGTCCGTCTATCCATCTGTGTTTTTAACCATCCGTGCATGCTTCCGATCACGTTAGAGAATGCAGACGGCATGTGGGTAACAACGACGAGACGCGAGCCAAGGAAGCCGAGTGCAAACGTCATCAACGCGACCATCGCTCTGCTTCGCCTTTGGGAGAAGAGGGGGTGGCTACTACAGCGGACGCGGGACTAACTGATACCCTAAGAAGCATCGTTCCTAAATGTGTTCGGCAGGGTAAGGTCTCGGAAACACGAATGACGCGTGGCAGAAATGGAGCAATGATTGATCAGGGTGGTACATAACACTCAGCAGGGAGCACCTGAATCTCGGGGGCCAATCGTTTTTTCAGTGCGCCTTCTCAATGAAAATGACGCGCCACATGTTCCCAATTCTTTCATAACTAGCTAATTAAAAGAGGCCCTGCGAAAACCCCAATTGGCTAAATTATAAGGGAATAAATACCCTTGGTCTTTCGCTCATACAAGCGATATTTTGGTGCTCCCGAGTCATATGTAAGGTTGGTTACATTTTACTTACTTACCATTCATTGGTAGGAACAGGAAAGTGATAATAGATACTGTCATCTAGCCAAGTTGCAACACCATCACAGTGCAGTTATGACACCCGTCACTCACTATCTTCTCGCCTAACTAACGACAACGCAAAGTACAAGAAAAAATAAACAGGGCTGATTTTGTAAGGTATATATTTTCCTATCACTCGTTTCACTACGAAATATTAAAGGAACACTAAAGCGAAACAATGACGTGGTTCAGATTAACAAACAATACTTTGAGAACAATAATATCACGCGTTTCACTATCAGAACTTCGTTATTACCGGAGAAAAGCGAAGTTGAAGTTCATTTTTAAATTGCACGCCAAAATTTCCGCGCCTGAATTCATAGATTTCAAAATGTTTTTCTTTCGTATTCTCGCGCAGTTGGCTCGAATAATCTGTCTTTTACGTTAATTTTATGGCACCCACAGACGACAATCTCCTTCAGTTTTACCGATTCCGAACAACATAGCACCCGCTAGGCACCGTCAAATTCTATGACGTCACGTTATTAGGGAGGGGGGCAATCTTAAGTGGCGCCTCCAACCGCATTTTCTTTTCGCGCATCTGGTCGCTTACGAAGCGTCATCTAGCAGTAAGACTGGCGTTTCTGGGATCGTGACGTTGTACTTTACTAACACGCGAAAAATTGTTTTTTTTAGATCTCTCAACTCTTATTTCTCTCTTGTTGTTTTATTTCAAATATTCCTTCCTAGTACCGATAATTTGTTATTACTTATAGAATGCCAGTAGTGGTGCCAGTAGCATTGCTTTCAGGAGGTGAAAGGTATTTATAAAAGCGAAAGCCTTAAGCGGCTCATCCCGTGATGACCTTGAGCGGAAGCCCCGCCACGGTGGTCTAGTGGCTAAGGTACTCGGCTGCTGACCCGCAGGTCGCGGGTTCGAATCCCGGCTGCGGCGGCTGCATTTCCGATGGAGGTGGAAATGTTGTAGGCCCGTGTGCTCAGATTTGGGTGCACGTTAAAGAACCCCAGGTGGTCTAAATTTCCGGAGCCCTCCACTACGGCGTCTCTCATAATCATATAGTGGTTTTGGGACGTTAAACTCCACATATCAATCAACCTTGAGCGGAACATGGCGGGTGCGAAAAGTGGGATCATAACCCTGTTTACCTACATCATAAGGGACGCCGTAATGTGACGTCGTCTTGCGGCGTCATCACAACGTCACAAAACAACGTCAGCGATTGTCCCAATTTGTGTGGTCATCAAGGCTTCATCTGACGTCATGGCATGACGTCGTGTGTCCCCACATGACATATGCCGAAAATTTTCCGACATGGCATGTTCATTTGGTCGAAGCCACACTGATCCAAGAAGCTGTACAACACCACGTGTGGTTAAGGAAGAAGCGAGGGTTGTGGAGAAACAATCAAATCGACGATGGGCGTCGAGATATTTCGACCCTTTCAGGTCGTGAACTCTCAGTTTTGTGGGAGAGATTTTCGTGCATCTTTTTTTTTGTATACTCACGACCTCAGAAGACGGCAAACGAAAAAAAATTGAACCAGTGTTGTAAATGTTTATAGATATACAGCGTCAAACTAGGTCATGAGGGATCAGTGATCATGCCTTGAAAAGAAAGCCTTTTTATTCGTGATACTCAATAGAGTGCTCGAAAACGTCAACCAAGCTCTTGCGAACCAACGTAATAACAGTGCTTTGAACGTCTTCCTGCGCTGACCACAGTCTTGACCACTGTCTCAGGACTGTATCCACCAACTCGGGCTGGGCAGCAATGGTCGAAGTGCTATTCTTGAATACATTTATCTAAATACATGTACTGTAAGCCTAAAATGCCAGTAGTGAGATGCATTTGTATTTGATGCAACGGGATATTGCGGAGATACTTGCGAAGAAAGAAATGAGAGCATAATCACGGAGTTAATGATAATGAGTGGGGTGAAACTCCGTCGGTCTGTCTTCCTGTTTTGTCTGTTTGACGACGAGCACGAGCCAACACGGCTCTTGAGATACTGTAGGTTAAGAGGAGCTTCGCCCCTAAAAGATAAGAAAATTATCAGTGAACTGGAACACACATAATTGTATACTACGTAGTACAAGGATACAGATACTAGAATATTTTTTCTTCTTTCAGGAGATTGTTTTTCTGCCACAAGTTTTAGGTACAGAATATATATTGATTGATTGATTGATATATTGAATGATTGATCTATCGAATGATTGATCAATGGGGCAGAAAATTGATTTGAATGATGTTTCAGTGCAACGGAAGTTGCAAGACCAGCGTATCACACGAATCACTAGGGAGCATTATGAAGTAAACAAAAGTGTATATTTCCTTCGCCCACACGACATATTTGCTGAGAAGGTTTTGTGTTATTGCATTTTAACAACATGCCTCTTCCCGAATAGGCTGTCGTCAGGGCGGCGTCGGTTCTAACACAAGAATTGACTCGCGACCGAGAAAAGTCCCTTCATCGATTCCGACGAGCGTAAACTGCTTTACCACATTAGTCATTATCTGCGTGTGGGAAGCCCTTCATCGCTGCCCTTGTGGCGCAGACAAGCGTAACATTTGCTTGTATTGTGACAAAAAGTCTTCATTTCCTCTTTAGGAACAGTCCGATTACTGGCTCATACACAAAAAAAGTAATGAGATACCCATGCCTCACACGTTATTGAGATATACTTCACACATCGTAAAAGAATTTTACGTCTGACACGCATTTTAATTGCACAAAATCATAGGGTCCCGCGCTGTTACCTGATGTCACTTGATGTCGTGTCTTGCCATCCAATGTCCTGAATAGCGTATAGTCATGTATAGTATAGCAAACGGGTGCGATAGGCTGCTACATCGTGGCAGAAACCTACGCCAGTGCATAGCATTCAGCAACTACACCAGACGAAGGCTGCCTCAACAAGAGCGTTTGAAGCCAGGCGATTATCGTTTTTCTAGCCACCGTGAAAGTAAGTAAAGTACAATCGGATGCGACTCAGTGCAAGCATAAATAAACGCTATCTCTGAGAATAGGCAGGCAAGCGCATGCATCTAGAGCGTATTATATTTCGCAGCATAGTTAGTGAGGGTGAATGAACGAGAAATGATGAAAAGAGAGGGCAAATCATAGTATAGCCTTGTATAGTGTCACGCAGGCAAAACCTTGAAACTGTTTAGCACAGCAAGAGGGAGAAAAATGTAAGCGAGGGTGAGGAAAGTTGAATTGAGGGGAAAGAGAATGGAAAGGAGAAAGAAAATAGGTAAAGCACCGCATCTTCATTGTCATCCTGCTACAGGAACGACGAATGAAAGCTGCATGTTCCAACATGCTTGAAAGGCTAAGGTTTTTTCACTGGTTGCCAAGTTTACAGCCTTTCTAGTCTGCATGTCATCGTGCGGCCGCCATTGCTCAAACCATACAATATTATCATCGTAATCATCCGAACCATCATCGTCACGAGCAACGGCAAAACCAAAACAACAATCCCAAGAACAAAAACGGTTGGGCATAAGTTTTGTGTTTCCTTTGCTCTTGGTTTCCTAACGATGCAGAGTGCCTAGAGCACAAAAAGTCACTCCCGGGCATCAGCGTAAGCTAACGTCCTTTACTCTGGGCCAACGTCAGGCCCCGGCGCAGAGACCACAGAACACTCAGATATATCTGGTCTTCTCACACGTCGTGATGTAGAGCCTGCTCGACCATAATCCGGCGCGTTCCGTTTCTTCTATACGGGCCCTCTTTCATACCAATGGAGTTTCCCTGTTTTTACCTCCTCCTCTTTCACCACATTGACGAGGATACGTATATGTTCTAAGGAGAGAAGCGGGGTGAGTGAGACATCGTGATCTGAGCACCACCACAGCTACGTCTCATAACACCGATGTTGACGCGGGGGCGTGCGCGTGGACTACGAGCAGATACGTCATCGTTTTCCTACGACAGCGCAAGCTCCTGTGCACATGGAGTCCGCGAAAATCTAAGCTGGTATGCTTACCCGGTGTCGATGTCTCACCGGACGATTATGTTGTAGTCTAAGTTCAAGGTGTCAGAGATCAGGCCAGATAGCGTGTGAACATTAAGGTTACAAAGTATACAGGACACGCACGAGTGAATGCCCGATTTTTGTGGTTATTGATGGGTAAGTGAAGTTTATCCTTAAGGCTAAATTATTTTTGTTTATGAGTTCAAACGATACAATTGAGTGAGAACTATTGGTAGGACCTATTCTTACACAGAAAACATTAAGAAACTGAGGATCGTTTGAATAAAAAATTATAGTGATGATTACGATGAAAATGAACTCTTCATAACGAAGCGGCAGAACTAGGCAGTAATAAGGTACACATTTTATTTCATTTCCACTATATGTATATGACAAGTAAACTTTTAATAAATTGAAATTCATGACTAGTCTGATTCCTAACCTCCTTTTGAACGAGTATTTGTGACTGTATTAAATTCTTAATTTATTCATAATATTTCTGCTGTGCTTGCGTGAAGTACACGTGGTTTTTATTCCAATGTGGTTCATGTGGCAGGAAAAATTACAACGAAGATTACGATAAATAAGTGCTGAGAAGGAGTGCAAAGTCAAGAAAGGATTATTAATAATCAATACAAATCCATCAAAATTACAAATATCGCTCTAAATGCGAAGTTTGTTTATATTGTTACATTCCAAGGCTTCGTTATCAATCACTTGTGTCAAATTCTATCGGATATAATCTCTTAGACTTCAGAAAGTATATACCAGCTTGCTTCAATCGAAAAAAAACTGAAAAATGCAACTACGACCTATGCCGAAAGGTAAACGCGTCGAAGAGAAGCTCTGAAAAGTGAACTTTTTGTCATTAGGTGACGGGCCTGAGCAAACAGAGTTGGCGATTTCGGTCCATAGACATTGGCCGCAAGAGCAAAAGACGACAAAGTTCGCTTTCTTGGCTGGGTATTACTGCATACGCTAGCGTACTATTGTTACTCTTAAAACTCTTAAACTTAAGCTAGCTGGTTTTCAAAAGTTTGCGTTCGTCGACAGAGCCCTTGCGATCCCTGCTTTGCCTTCGCTGCTTCAGCACCCTATAAACTATAATTTTTAAAGCCCAATGACCAAATAGCAGGATCGCTCAGAATGTGGTCGACCTTCATTTTAGGACTACTGGAAAGGCGTAAAGCTCCTAACACAGACTGTGGCATATACGCGATCACGAAATTTTGGGGTGGTGGATTTGTTACTTATGAGAAAAACAGGCACGCACCGAGTCGCACAGAGTCTCAAGCTAACAAAAAAACACAAATAATACACAAAAAAGAAGTTATCGTTGGAATCGCGACCCTGTGTACTCAAGACGCGACCAACAGTGACGTTCGGGCTGCTCGAGGCGTCGGCAGCATCTGTAAGTCAAAATCTTTCTTCTTTTCTTTTATATATTTGTTGCACCGGTCGGTGGGCTTTCTCGAAGACCGGAAAGGCTTACCCAAGTCGCGTATCATATTTTGATCTCCATGCCTCCCCTTTTCCCCTACCACACCGACACCACCTCACTTTTGCTCGCCCGGCGATTAACTTCCCCCAAAGTGGCTTTGTCCGGTCGTGGTTCTTCGCTGACGTTGTTTATCTTGGGCGCTGCGGCACGTCACCCCAATCTTCATAATCCGAAGATCCCAACGCTGCTATAGGCCAGCCTTGCGCTACTCGCGAATAGACTAGTGTGGAAGTGGAAAGAGAGACAGAGAGGATGGGAATCGGGAGTGCAATTTCATGGATGTGTATGGGCTTTTGAGAGTAAGGCTTTGGGAAGAGAAGCACCAAGAAAAATGTGCTGTATAATTTCACCTCAAGAAGATTGCGAGAAGCGATAGGCGCACTGCCCGCCGTAAACTCTCCTTAAACTCGTGCTTATGAGTACGAACCGCTGTTTTAGTAAGTCGCGAGTTTTAATAAAAAAATATAGCTCTTGTGAAAGTACAGATGACGTGCCAAATTCGAATATATCGACAAAGGAGGCCCAGGTGACGTAAAAGAAATATGCGAGTTCATCAAACGCGTTTGTCTGCGTAATGATTGTCAACTTGGAAAACCCCGCCGATGGATAAGGTGGCGCCCCGCTATCGATTATATTAGGATGCGTTTTAGTGCCACAATACTGGGTTGTTATTCTTTGTCTTTGATGATTTTTTTGATGATTTGTGGAGTTTAACGTCCCAAAACCACCATATGATTATTAGAGACGCCGTAGTGGAGGGCTCCGGAAATTTCGACCACCAGAGAAGGGATTCTTCAACGTGCACCCAAATCTGAGCACACGGGCCTACAACATTTCTGCCTCCATTGGAGATACCTGACGCCGCAGCAGGTATAATAACATAGATAATATTTGACATTGAAATACACAGAAAAGTGAATTAAAAAGTGAGGTTAATACTGTGCAAGCGAAGCAATCGCTAGCAATATACACTATTGAATATTTCAGGAGAAAAAGAAAGTAATGGAAGTGGATAAAGAAGAGATGAGAATGTGACAAAAAAAAGGGCAACGACAGTAACTACATACAAGTCCAAAGTTTGAAGAAGGATTCAGGTAAAGGCGAACTGAAAGTTCAAAGGCGTTTAATGAGAAAGAGGTTTTAGTCTCTAAAGGCAGAGTGTTCCATACCTTGACGGCGTAAAAGCTCACTGTTTTCAGTCCGTCATTTGTGCGCACCTTGGGCAATAAGATATCGTTTTGAAAGGAGAAACGTACACAGTCATCTCGCATTTGGCCTGCATCGAAACGCGAGTGCCATGAAGGGTATCGCACCAGCAACCTTTGGGTCAGTAGCCGAGCACTGGAGCCGCTACAGCACCGTACGTGGTGGTCGCTAATAATAGGTAACCCTTACAAAAATAACAAATGAATAGCACTCATTATCATTCTCTTTTAAATATTTAGTTCTTAAAGAATCGCCCTTGTTCAAGATGTACTAGACTAATTCTCTTTTTATCTATTTCATCATTACCTTTTCTTAGAAACTCGTGAGCCCAGGATTCTTAATAAAAAAAAGGTTTCGAGCGCCATAAAATTACAAAGCTGTTTGTTGATTTTACCATACAAGCTAACTTATAAGCGTTCACTCTACTGCTATGCCTCTTATGCGAGAGTGGAGAAATACATGTCGTGTCAGGCGAAAAAATTGCTTGACGTGAGTCCCGGAAAACTGGCTATGAATCCTTCATCCCGAATGACAAAACCTGTTCTGTATTACCTAAAATTAAAAAAGGATAATATAGGTAAGGCAATCAAAGTACCGTATGATAGCGCTATCTACCTAGTTTCGGCGTTAATTACATGAAAGTGCTTAGGTCTTTCAGTAGTTTTCTGCATCTATTTCTTTGACATTCTGAGTTGACAAGTTTCGGGGGGCAAAGAGGGCAAGTGCTATCAATATGTATGTTCAGCGTGTTCTCCTTGAACATTTCGCATGCCGTCTGACGCTTTAGTTTACATACCAGTTGACAAACTGCACAAGACTGTCACGTCCACGAAAAAATAGCTTATCATCACGAATACGAAAAATAGTAACATATAATCCCGCATGGTAAAAATAGATTAAGTTCGCACAACAGGTATTGAAGCACTTCTCACAATCTCACAAACAATTTCCAAGTCTTCTACATACAAACAAGGAGGGTTCACGTTTTTCGTGTGCTGAAATGACAAGCAAGCTACGGCTACAGCTGGTGTTTTCAAGCGAACCCAGATGTTATGAAGACGCAAATGTCCCGTCTAAGGCACCTTCTTGGCCGTAAACCCGCTTTTTTTGCTAGCAGAGTAGGTGGCTGTAAATAGTAGCGCTATTTAGCTACTCGAGGATGCAAATGCGTTTTTCTCTGACTTATACATTTTTGTCACACTTGCGGCCCTTGCCTGAAGCGGGACTTTGTACCGTTGGGTCAGGAAAAAGGCTTCATTTTCATCTAGACAAAAATTGTATAGATACTGCCCCAGACTCACCATTGCGGTCCTCGAGAGGAGCATGTGCCTCTGAAAAGCGCAAATACTGAAAAATAACTTGCTGGGGCTTTGTTATCAGGTCATTCGGCGATCCTTAGAAGAAAACAGGTTCGTCTCTTTTGCTGGATGTTGCTTTAAGTTATTCAAAAGAGTAGGAAAGTTCTTGGGCCATACATCAACGATTACTTTCGTGATTCCTATGTAAAATTCACACACCGCAGCAATAACAATCATGGGGGGGAGGGTATTAACGTGTGAGAATCACAATGTGATCAACGGAGACGCCATGGTGGAGAGCTCCTCAAATTTCCACAAATTAGCTCCGTAACAACAAGCTAGACGTACACGCACGTCGGACAGCCACCACCACACGAGATGGCGCTGGACTCGGCGCACCAATGTC
Source organism: Rhipicephalus annulatus (assembly GCA_013436015.1). Lineage (NCBI taxonomy): Eukaryota > Metazoa > Arthropoda > Arachnida > Ixodida > Ixodidae > Rhipicephalus > Rhipicephalus annulatus. The sequence continues at coordinate 13,399 of WOVY01005539.1, forward strand.
AGAGTTTTGTTTGACATGCAAACTCAAGAGAAATCAAACTACATGCAAACTTCTTTGTTCGCTAATTCGCCGTATATTGTCGATAAACTTTGTAGTCTTGTACACCATTCACTAGCTTAAATTTTGTAAGATATTTCAGGAGGGTGATGGTCCAGTCAGAAAGCAAGACATAAGGCAAGAAAAAGACAGAAAAAGAGAAAGATAGAAATAAAGATGGAAGAAAAAAGAAAAGAAATAAAAAAAGAAAGAAAGGAAGAAAGAAGGGAAGAAAAAAATAGTGTAAGACAGCAAGGAAATTAACGTAACAAGAAAGAAAACAATTAAAGGCTTTGTGGTGTTTAACGTCCTAACATCCAGATATAGTCATGATATTTCATGACTATATCATGACTATATATTTTCGTAGTACAGGACTCCGGAAAATTTTGCCATCTGGTGTTTTTTAGCGTGCACTGAAATCTCTCAGTACACTGGCATCTACCCTTCCGCCTCCATCGATATGCGACAACCACACCTTGCATCGAACTCTGAACTTTCGGATCAGCAGCCGAGAACCTTTACCACTACACCTCGGCGGTGGGCAAGAAAAAAATAAAGAAAAAAAGAAAGAAAGAAATGAAGACATAGAGTAGAATGAAGAGTGACACAAAGAAAGAAGGAAGGAAAGAAAGAAAGAAAGAAACAAAGAAAGAAAGAAAGAAAGAAAGAAAGAAAGAAAGAAAGAAAGAAAGAAAGAAAGAAAGAAAGAAAGAAAGAAAGAAAGAAAGAAAGATTGTTTGTTCAGCAATATTACAGAAAAGCGGCAAAAGCGAGAGGCACCAGTGCCTGACAGAAGCTGCTGCTCCATTCGCAGATTTGGCTGCAGCGAGCACAATATGCGTACGGTAAAGGGACGTTGAACATTAGGGAGCATTACTATGTTGAAAAATAATACGATAGAACTGCAACGCCAACTGAGGTGAAGTGACAACGCATAAAAACAAAAGTTGAACACAATGCGTAATTCAATTTGCTTATCTTGCGTACTCCGAATACAACCGCATCAACACCGACTAGTCAAGAATATGTTTTTAGTTCTGTGAGTGGATCGTCGATGAGTGTACAACATAGCTCTCGATGAAAGGGATACTGTTTCGTCCAATAACGCATTGTCACAATTATTGTTACGCAATCATTATTGGCTCGACGTGTAGCACTTCGACGGTGGCACCAAGTCAACGATCATGTTGCCTTTGCGGAACACTTCAGGACGCCATTACCCTTTTTGCTCTTTGTTTTATGAAGTGTTGACTTTATTTTAAAGACGGTAGTCTTTCTTGGGGACTTTCGAAGCCAAAAATTGTCGTCTGTATGTCTTTCTCTCTGTCTGTAACTTTGCCTGTTTGACTGCGCTAACGATATCCTAAACGGCACCCTACGATACGTCAAACGGCCAACCCCATCCACAGCGCCCACCAATATTGCCCAAGTTTCAGAGTTCATACTAGAGCGATTATCAATTTAAAAGCAAATATTGCCCATATCTGAGGCACCATAACAACACGTAATATTCTGTATGTGTGTCTTTACACTAAGGCACACAGAAGTATTTCTAAGGGCTGTAGCGTTCACCACGCTGCGCTTACAGTGAAACGCGATGCTCAAAAAGGCAAGTGTTTCCAACGCTTTGCTAAGACGACACGGTGGTGGCACCTGCCCATCGCTTTGCGTTATCCTTATCGCCTCCGAGACAGGTGCGCATCTTTCTCCGCTGGCGCGCACGCCTTTGTTTGTTTTGGAAGATAACTGCCAGATGGCGCTCCTTTCTATCGTGCCTTAGGGTTCCTCGATGCGCGCGCCCCTTCCGCTGCTTTGGAGGGTGGAGACAACCATGTCGTCTGCTATGGAGTCCACCATTACGATGCCCTCTCTGCAAGCTGACTATTGCCACGACGGTAAGCGAACGAGTGTTGCGCAGCTGCACACAGAGTCTGTTGCGTCAAAACTTCTGGTACTCCAACACATGAGAAAAATAAGTTTTCTCATCAGGAGTGTGAAGGTCTTAGACATCGAGTCTCCAGTCTTCATTTTTAAAATGACATTAGCAGCTGGAGTTGCTCGCAGCAGAAAAATACCGTCGACGCAAGCCACGTTAACACCTTAAATTAGCGTCTTTTTGTACTAGTCGCTAACTATTTATATACGTTAAAGATGTGAAACACCTCCACCTACGTCACATGACTTTTCAATATGTCTGTGTGTTGTGCGCATTCCAGAGAAGTGTAAAAACAGTTTGTCATTTATCAGCTGGCTGCAAAAAAAAAGAGTAAGAAATAAGTGCTGTCGAGAGAAAACAGAAAAATCACAGCATATCCACGGAGGGAATGATGATGTCTGGAGTGAAGTGTTTATCCTTCCTTCCATCTGTGCTTCAGCCCGTGTGTCCGTGCATGCGTCCGTCTGTCAAGCATATCCATGGAGCACAGCATAGCACGGATGTATGAATGATTCGTTCTACTCATCATCATTCGTGATGAGTGAGGCTAAGCGTACGCCCGTCCTTCTCTTCTTGCTTCCCCTCCGTACGTGCATCTGTCCGTCTGTCCGTCCGTCCGTCTGTCTGTCATTCACACTAGCGCCACATGCTGAGGGAGTCATACAACTAGGTGGTTACGAACCGGTCACACACATGCAGTGACAAACCCACGGCTTTAGAAGCTTCGCCCCTAAAACTGTGATTGCGTATCATATTTTCATATATTGTTTTTGAATTATTCAATAGCTACCTTATTTACAGACCACTTCCTGCAACGCACAGTATATTGTACGTCGTTTTCATCCCATACACCTTACTGCAAACAACAGATTGGCAAAAGTTGTTAAAAATATATCATACTATTTCGTGATCTTTATGTCGCTTAAATTGAATCAAATCATGGCTCGCACGCAGACATTGACTGTCCAAGCAGGTTTAGCGTGTTTTCTAAAAAATTATATGGTAAATTAGCAATTTCAAAGCATTCATTGACATTGGTAAAATGCAGCGACCACGCGGCTTTACATCAATGAGCAAGGAAATTGCATTTATTATACAGCAGTTTTGGATGCGACAGCTTTATTTGTACAATAACTCAATTATACTTCAAAAACAAGCGTTATAACTCACGGAAAGTTAACCGCAGCACATGTATATCTTCCGCTTACACTGGTTCCCGTTGTTTCAAGCTGGCGCGGGCTTTACTTGTGCATAACTTGACGTCAACATTTTTTTAGAGACCCTTTTTATTGCAGGCATGCCTGCACGCTGCACTACGCCCGTTCGATTCAATATACAGTTACAGCTTTGAGAGGGGACATCGGGGTGAACAGGTTGTCTGCTCAGTATGTGATTATTTTCAAGTTCTCTTCACACAATATGAGCGAGTAACCTCACCGCTCGGATAACACAAGTTCTCGCCATCCTGAACATACTTCATCAGTGCAGTTAAATATGCGTGTTCATGACTCGCCAAGCCCTTCGTTGCAGCCCTGCACTGCCCACAATCTGTTTTATTCAACATTCCGTACACAAAAAATTCACCTATGTGGTGCAAAATGCTGCTTTTATTGAAGTCAAGGATTCAATAAGAAAATTTTTGCCATCATCTATTTCCTCTTCCGCATCTTCACGACACTCTATTTTTCTAAAGAAAATTGTGTCAACCGGGTACTGTGACTCATAACTTTCATAACTTGAGTTCGCCGGCATGTGCAAAAACTGGCTGATGCATACACGCTTTAAAGCAAATTTCATGTCGTATGCGTTAGGAAAGGGCACACGGATGGGCGCTTAGACGGACCGACGCGCGGATGAACGCAGGAATGGACGAACGGGCGGACACACAGACGCACAGATGGACGCGTGGATGCACGAACTGACCCAGGGACAGATGAACGGACGCACGAACTAACGCAGGGACGGAGAAAAGCATGAACGGACTAATGGGCGTTACGCCCAACTCATCATCATTTACTCCGTGTATATGCTGTGACACCGTTTTAATAGACATGTAATGCAATGCAGAGAGATAAAGATAAAGATGCCAGGAAAGGCAGGGAGGTTAACCAGACGCACATCCGGTTTGCTACCCTGCACTGGGGAAGGGATAAAGGGGAGAAACGAGGTTGCAGAAACATGAGAAGGTACACACAATCATGAGCACACTCGGGGAGCACACACTGTCTACAGGCGGTCGCTCAGGTTTGTTGACTTGAGGTAAAGTAGCAGTGCTTTTGTTGCTTTCTGCGCAACTGAGGCAGATGCCCAAGGTCCTAGTATCTTCTGCACACAAAATGGTCCGGGGTCAAGTCGATTAAAAACCATCCAGAGCTGACATCACTGTGTGTCGTAGCAAGCGCAGCTGCACAGGACGTGTTCGATGGTCTCTTCAGCTCCGCAGTAGTCGCATGTAGGAGTGTCTGCCATACCAATGCGAAAGGAGTACACCTTTGTAAATGCAACACCCAACCAAAGGCGGCATAACAGTGTCGCATCGGAGCGGGAAAGTTGTGATGGTTGCTTTAGCTTGAGCGAAGGATCCAGTTCATAAAATTGACACTTTTGGAAGCTGGTAGACGACCAGAACGTGCGTGTGAGATCTCGAGCCAGCAGGTAAAGTTGTCTTGCTGCATCATTCCTTGATAGAGGAATCGGGACTACACGGGTTTCTTCATGGGCTGAGCGGGCTGCATCATCGGCTAATTGATTTCCGGTAATACCAATATGTCCAGGCAGCCATTGATATATAATATCATGCCCTCGTGCTAGAGCTTCATGAAGGCAATGTCTTATTTCTTGTACCAGTTGGTCATGACTCCTCCTGCGCATGGCAGACTGCAAACTCTGAAGCGCTGCCTTCGAGTCACAGAATATGACCCATTTTCCTGGACGTTCTTGAACGAGATATTGTAAAGCAGCCCTTATAGCAGCAAGCTCTGATGCCGTAGATGTAGTCATATGCGACAACTTAAACTTGATTGTCATTTCTGCAGCCGGAATTACAGCGGCACCTGATGAGCTGCTGGATGAGACGGACCCATCAGTGTATATCTGCGTTCGGTCTAAGTACAACTCATGTTATAATAGCAGTGTTGCTTGCTTCAATGCTACTCTGGAGTGACTGCTTTTCTTTTTCATTCCCGGAATTTCTAGACGTACTTGCGGCTGGTCGAGGCACCACAAAGGACATGCCGTTCTCGCAGCTGGCGTATATCCTGATGGAATGCTGTATAGGTGCTTGGCTATGACGTCTGAAAACGTAGCACGTGGTCTTCCGGAAGGTAGAAGGGCCAAGTGGTGGTCGGGGACACGGCTGGCATGTCGAATGTGCGCTCTGAGGCAATCCACAACCATATATGTCCTGACCAGATGGTCTTTGGCAAGCATGATTGTGGCATAAGTAGAAGCGCATCGGGGCAGTCCTAGGCAGATACGCAGTGCCTGACCCTGCAAACTCTCCAATGAATGAGTATTCGATTTGCAAGTGTTATTCAGTACCGGCAAGCTGTAGCGCAATAGACCCAGAAATAGGGCCCTGTACAGCTGTAGCATGGAGGCCTCAGAAGTTCCCCATGCTTTACCGCACAAGAATTTCATGATATGCACAATAGATAGCAGTCTCTTCTTCAAGTACGCACAATGTGGGCTCCACGAAAGACTTCTGTCGATTATTATGCCCAGGAAACGATGCATCCTTGCATATTTGACACTCTGCCCATTGATGTAAACAGGGTATGGCGTCATTGGTTTGCGTGTAAACGCCATCAACGCGCACTTCCCAGTTGATATATTTAGGCCTTGTTTCTGAAGGTAGGCTGTTGTGAGGGTTCCTGCCCGCTGTATTCGTGCACGCACCTGAGGGCGAGTAACTGCAGCATTCCAGAGGCAAATATCATCGGCGTATATAGATAGGCACACCGACTTTGGCAGAACCTTCACCAGACCAATGAGGGCCACATTGAACAATGTGGGGCTTAAAACACCTCCCTGAGGTACTCCGCAGTAGGTGTAATGTTGGGCAGTTCTACCCTCATATGTTTGTACAAAGAAACCCCTGCCAGTTATATAATCTTTTATCCATTGAAACATTCGTCCACCAATGCCCATTGCTGCGAGAGAAGTGAGGATGGCATCGTGAGCTACATTATCATATGCACCCTTCACGTCAAGAAAGAGTGCCACTGATATGCGCTTGCGACTTTTTTCTTGTTGAACAAATGTCGATAAGTCAAGGACACAGTCAATGGAGGAGCGGCCCCGACGAAAGCCTGCCATGCAAGAAGGGTATTTGGTGTATCGTTCCAAGTACCACTCGAGACGAAATAGAACCATTCTTTCCATCACTTTTCCGAGGCAGCTTGCGAGGGCAATAGGGCGATACGCTGTCAAGTCCTATGGTGATTTTCCCGATTTCAAAAGTGGTATTAATCTACTTATTTTCTATTCTCGGGGAACACTGCCGCTGAGCCAGGAGTTGTTGAAGCATGTTAAAAGTTCCTTTCTGGCTTTTTGTCCAAGGTGTCCCAACGCACTATAAGTAATACCATCAGGACCTGGCGATGACATGCGCTTAGAAGCGACTAACGCACCTTCCAGTTCTTCCATGGTGAACGGAATGTCCATTTCTGGTAATCGCGTCTCAGGAACGATCACGGCGTCGATGCTCTCATTCATAATTTTCCCGGCAACTTTCGTGCAAAATTCTTCAGCCACCTCGAGCTCTGTTTTTCCATGATGGAGTGCCAAAGCTTTAAAAGGGTGCCGTTGTTGTGGAGAGGAGCGAAGACCACGAACTGTTCTCCAGATATATGACAGCGGTTTATGAGGGTCTAGCGATTCGCAGAATGCTTTCCAGCGTTCGCTCTCCAGTTTGTAAATGCGTCGTTGAATCTTTTTCTGGAGCCGCCTTGTTTCCCTCAGATCGTAAATTGATCTTGTGCGTCTGTATCGTCGTTCAGCACGCCTTCGTATAGCTCGTAATTTTTCCAGTTCGATGTCAAACTGTGTTATTTTAGACGAAAATGGTAATTTACATTTCGACGCTTGCATAGCTTCCGCTATGGTATTTTCCAGGCTGCAGGCGAGGCCTTCTTGGCAAGCGTTCTCAACACGCGATGCAAACATCGACCAGTCAGTGCCAATTGCAACACCGGAAGAGAATTTTTTTATGATACCATCGATCGTCACGTAGGTGGGTATGTGATCACTCCCATGAGTCTCAATATCGCAAAACCACTTAACTTTGTGAGAGAAGCACCGTGACACCAATGTCAGGTCAAGGCAACTGCCATACGTGAGACCCCGCAGATATGGGGGGGTACCATCGTTCATAATAAAAAGGTCGTAATCGGAAGCGAATGTAACAATGTTCCGGCCCCTGGCATTCATCCTAGTGCTCCCCCAAAGCATGTGATGGGCGTTGAAGTCACCGGTGATGATCCAAGGCCCATCGGTTCTCATTAGGATGTCTTTTAATATGTCGCAGTCAAAGCGCGATGACGGAGATATCTATCCACCAATAAGCGTGAACGAAACTGCATTCTTCTTCACACGAAGACACACGTACTGATTGTCGTCATTTGAACTTATTGGGGGCGAAAGATAAGTCAAGTCTGTGCGAATGTAAACAATTACTTTGCTTCGTTCTTCGCAAGCGGCTGAACAAAAAGCTTCATAACCGGATAATCTATAAGGCGTTGATACGTTTGGTTCACATGAAACAAGTATAGGGAATTGATTGGCCCGAACAAATTGGCGAAAGTCCGAGATACGGGACTTCATGCTTCTGGCATTCCACTGAAAAACCGACGCACTTTTAACTTCAGTGCGGAAGATGAGATTTTGTTGAGCCATTGTGCTTATACGAAGTTAGCAAGAACTGGATTCAGTGCATCCAGTATTTGCAGTGCACTCTTAGCAGACGGAGATTGTATGCTGCTCAGTAGCGTGCGAATCGTGGCAATTAATGATTGCACGGTTGCAGCCACTTGCCTGTCTTGGTTGGAAAGATTTCGAACCGGGACGATTGCAGTCACTTGCCTGTTTTGGTTGGAAAGATCTCGAACCGGGAGCGCGGTCTGGCCGTCATGAAGCTCCTTCGGTTCGCTTGATGCTGCTTCCCTTTGAAGTGCAGGCCACTCTGTCGCAGTTAGGGTATGCTCACTGGCTTTGTCCTTTACAGCCTTTCCCACGGCATATGGTCTGGGAGGCAAAGGAGGTGGTACTGATGAGGGATCACGCAAACGTGTCGTGGAGGTAGCGGGCGTCCTCGAAGACCGACGTCGACGTGAACGACGCCTTCTGACTTTAGCTGCGGCTTCTCGATGAGATGAGTGATCGCGCACCATCTCCTTCAAGATGACAATTTCCTTCTGAATCCGCGGGCAGTCCTTCTATGTGGCTTTATGGGATCCATTGCAATTAGAGCATTTCTTGACAGTTGTGACGCACTGATCCGCTTCATGGTGCTCGGCGCAGTGGTGGCATACCACCGAATTCTCGCAGACGCTGCTCACATGTCCAAGTTTCATGCATTTACGGCACTAGAGAGGCTTCGGAATGAAAGGCCGCACAGCATGTCTGAAGTACACCGTCTTTACATGAGAGGGGAGTGATGTGCTCTTAAACGCAATCTTCACACAGCAAGACTTGCCTAGCCGGAATTGCGTACAAAGCAGCATTGCGACTTCCGAACAGCACAAGCACAGAAAAACTCATGGGACTCGGCATGCATAATACGTATGAAGAATTGGCCGTCGCCACGCTAATCGCACAGCGAGAACGACTCACCACTACGCTCCAGGGAAGAACACTGCTACAGAGGCTGGGATACCCTCTCACCCCTCAATATTGTGGCGATGAGACAGTCATTGTACCCAAGAAAATACGTGATCAAATAATCGTGGAACCAGTTCCAAAAAACATGCACCCGCTCTACAACAAAAAGCGCCGTCAAGCGCGAGCACGAAAACTCCTGCAGAGAAGTAGCGATCCAGGCGCTTACTTTACCGACGTCAGTCTTTATCCCGCGCCACCACAAGGCTCCAGAAAACAAGCATATGCATTGGCAGTGACTAACCAAAGCAAAGTCGTGGCCTGCGCGTCCCTACGCACCAGATAAAGTGCCACCGCAGAGGCAGCAGCCATAGCCTTGGCAATCAGAGAAGCCGAAAGAAGGGGGCGCTCAGCGTATATTTTGACAGACTCACAAGCTGCAAGTCACTTATACCTTAGAGGCACACTTCCAAGGTGCGTCACTGATATTTTGGGGTCCATGTTGATGGAGGCACATGGCGTCACTTGGTGCCCAGGGCATGATGGCCTGGGGGGGAACGAGGAGGCAAACTGCGTAGCTCGCGGACTTACTGGCCGAGACGCAGGACTCTCCTCAGGACACCTCACAGGGCATAATGAAGAGCAAAGTGTAACAAGCAGGCAGATATTGGAAAACCAACGCCTTACAAGACGCACGTACGCCCCTCCACATCCGAACTTAAGCAGCCAACAAGCCCGGGATTGGCACCGCCTCCAAACGAACACATACCCCCACATATCAAAACTACACGCAATTTTTCCACAGATATACACAACAGGGGTATGCCCATGGTGTAGTAACCACACAGCCACACTTACACACATAACCTACCAATGTACCGAGCGGCCAGCCAATGCAGTATCTAGGTTGGTGCGCTCACTACAAACACTCACAACGTGGTCTTGGGAGGCACGGCTTTCCGAGCTGGCACTGGGGAGCCAACTGGTGACCCTAGACCAGGCCCGGCGAGCCGCTGTGGCCAGTGGGGCTCTACAAGAGGGCTCCACCCGGGATTAGTCACGTAATTTTAATTCTTCAATAAAGTTTATTCTCTCTCTCTCTCTCTCTCTGCCTAGCCGGGTGACATCAACAACTGGAGTATCAGTTGTTGACTTGACAAGAAGAAGTTGTAAGTCCTTATTGAAAATAGCGACATCAATGTCGTAGATCACGCCGGTTACTACATCACATCCCAAGGGAACATGAGAGCGCACCTGGTTGCCGTCCAAGTCAGTTACACTGTGCAGAACGCCCAACCCACTTGCGTGCAAAACGTCCACAGCCAGTATATTCTTTCTGGCGTTCACTCTTATGTCCGTGATCTCATTTGGCACGAGCGTTTCCAGAGACCTCGACACAGACTGTCTGTTAAGGCGTTTCATGCTGACGGTAGGAAGTGCAGGATGGTATAAGTGTTCGATTTTGGCGCTTCACTTACAGTTTGAATAGTTGAGGATGAGGATGTCCTCATGTTCCTTCTCTTCGCCTTGCGGCTCAGCAATGCAATGCAACTGGCTACTATGACTACGACGACACGCAACATGCGACCCAGGGCGTAAAGGGATTTCCCCCTAAAAGAAACAGTTGAAGGTGCCGGCAGCAACAAGCGCACAACGTAGGCGCACATATTCGCGCTAATGCAGCTTGTGTACAAGAAGCGATTGAGAACAACGCATTTTGTGCGATCCCAAATCAACCAGTTAAATATGCATGTACACAGCATGCAAATGAACGTGTGTTGCACCCGGTGCACTGGTGATCGCAATTAAGCCCAATCGGAATCAAATTTCTCAGAAGCGATTGGCGCCCTTCTGCAGCTGGTGGAAATAGTCAATCACATCAAAATTTATAGCGATTGAAAATGCCCGTGTGACAGTTATAACTCTCTTCAAGCTATAACTCTCTAAATGCTAATTTGGCATAAATTACGATGCACCAACACGAACGGCTCGTGGGTTGCCACTTCTCCTACTAGGTCTTTACAAGCCACAACAGTCGCCTTTTCGGATCTTTTGGAAATCTGAACATCCTGTGGCCATTTCGCGTGTAAATTGTGCACTGTGGCACGCAACAGCCAGGCATTTTGCCCGAGAAAACACCACGCACGTACCTCGCTCAACCAGCCGCGACGAAACAGGGGGAGCCGAATGGCGGCCGCCGATCGGAAGGCGGCACTTGCCCCTACAAAGAGTGGTTCCACCCTGCTAGGAGGCGCGCGCATCGAGGAACCCTAACGTGCCTCGATGCAATCGTTCGCCTTCGCTACACGGATACAGACTCTAACGAAGTGCCTCCAGAATACAATTGACCGAATTCCTCGCGCAAAACATCTCATAAACGTTTTGTACACCCTCCCCAGACGCAAGTCCTTCGACTACATTTACAGTAAAACGTGCAGATACGGGGCCAGGTTTTTCAGAGATGTGTGTGCACTGCAATATAAATCTCCGGTATACGGAGGCAGCTTTCAGCTAGTGTGAGGCACGGCAAATGTAGGTAAGATATTTTATATAGTTGTTAAAGTCACATTTTCGTGGCACACTAACCGACATCGACGCCATCTGGACCTCTGGCTACAGTAATAATTTTGGTGACTTCACGAAACAGTCAAGATAGCTGTGATGACATCAGGTACCAAAAATACAAAAATGGTTGTCCGCGTGTCACCAAACAATCAAAATGACCACTCGTACGTGACCAACAGAGCCACGGCACAGATTGACCTTGGACACGTCCCGATATCTTGCTTGAGCGCGCAAGAAGGAGTCCATAGGCACCCAGCAATTCAATTTATGAGATCTGATTACCATCAGAACACGCCAGAACACACAACCGTGCAGCAAAAGTGAGTCTTCCAATGCGTAGCCTAGCGAGTAGACGCAGCAAAACCGGACTTGCACGTGCATATTATATTCTTTTTTAGATGTGAGCAGGCGGGTAACGGCTGATTATGTAAGCGCCCAGGAAGCGTTCTTTGAAAACGCGCTATAAAGAACACTGACACTTCAGTGTCTCAATGTGTTGAGCGAGAGTTTCATTTTTTTGTTTTCCTGGCGGTCGGTACCAGCAATGCTGAGGCGGCCTAAAAAGCTCCGTCGCGCCCTCTGGTCCACTGTCGGGTGCCTATGTGTTGCGTCCGTTGCGATATCAGAGTTAGTAGTTAAAAGTAGCTTTCAAAAGCGCATTGGAGTTACTTTTCCAGGATTCACTCAGGCTTAGAAGTACGTTTTTTTAGGCTCTTGAGGGCTTGGCATTTCATCGAAAGCAAAACAAGCGCAAATTTCCATGTCAGTATCCCGATTAGGTGAAAGACATACATGCCACATCAAGCGCGAAAATCGACTGACGGCGAATCCCGTGGTGTGCCTTCTAAAGAGCACCAGCGCAAAATATTTCGAAGCAACGTTATAGGCACCCGACAAAAGACAAGAGGGCGAGACGAAGCTTTTTGGGCCGCCTCAGCATTGTTGGTACCGACCGCCAGGGATACCAAAAAAAAACGAAACTCTCGCTGAACACAATGAGACGCTGAAGTGTCAGTGCCCTTTTTGGCACGTTTTCAAAGAACGCTTCCTAGGCGCTTACATATTCAGCCGTGACCCCCAGCTCACAAATAAAAACATAATATGCACGTGCAAGTCCGTTTTTGCTGCGTCTACTCGCTAGGCTACGCATTGGAAGACTCGGTTTTGCTGCGCGTACTTGCTAGGCTGTGTGCTCTGGCGCTACCATCAGATCTCGTGAACTTCATAGCTGGCTGGCTTATAACGTTGCTTTCTTCAGCCATCAGCATCGCTGGTCCTCCGGTAGGAGTTCGTGCGCATGCACGGCTGACGCATGCACTTGGCTGGATTCACTTGTCGTAACGGTGCTTTGGTCCTTTCACTTGGTGCAGGATGGGTGCAATGCCCAGAAAGGTACGCATAGCCAGGATCTTGTTTTTAAAGGGGTCCTCTAACACCTTTCCCGACTTCATAGTTTTACACATTTTTCTAGCTGGTTGCGTACACGGACGGTACAAGAGATAAGTGCTTCAAGAACGGCAGCGATAGGACCACGCAGTGCAAAGTTATTCAGCGTAAAAATATTAAAGTACAATGATATGGATGCTTACTCTCAACTAGATTTTTGCGGACTCACCTTACCGCGTTTCCCTCACCCTCTGGCGTCAGAAGGTTGCCCAATGAAATGAACTGAAATCCCTATCATACAGGAAGCTCGCATGACAAACAATGTGGTACTTCAAGAGGGAACGACACGTGTCAAACGAGCCAGCTCGCGAACGCTTCTATAATGTTTTATAGCTTTACTGATCTTTCTTTTTGCAATGACGTATATATATCAATGCTCTTTCATTTTTTTCTTTTACATTCTTCAAATAACGGCACCCGGAGCATCGCCGGCATGTTTCCCCCAGCACATGGCGTTCGGCACATTCTTTGACCAGCTTTGCAGTTTTCAAGCTGGAAAAGTGTGAGAGTTTTATTCTCTGTCGCTTTGAGTGAAAAATCATGCTAATGAAAAAATAAATTCAATATTAATCCTTGTTTTGACGCAATGCCGCAAAAAAATTTAACGTTACATTTGTATAATCGTGCGGCGGCAACCTTCCGGCGTCATTTCCGCTCGCAGTAGCTCTGGCGAGCGCCACTACGAGTTATGTAGTCGGCACCAATTTTTTCAAGCGTTAGAGGGCCCCTCCAAGGGTGAAGCCGCTTACGTCGTGGGTCGTATGTTCCTCGCATCGTAGTTGTCGTAGTCGCCAGTTGCATTGAATTGCGTGTCAATAAAAACCGTGTCAGAGCATTTCGATGGAATGAATGATGATCAGTGGAGTGAAGCAACCGTCAGTCCATCTGTACTTCCGTGCGTTCGTCCGTCCATCCGTCCACTTCATCCCACTCGACATCATTCTTCTCGTGGATATGATGCGATTTTTTCAGAGACGATAGTCTTTCTAGGGGACCTTCGATTGAAAAATTTTGATCTGTCTGTCTGTCTGTCTGTCTGTCTGTCTGTCTGTCTGTCTGTCTGTCTGTCCGCTCTTACCGATACCTCAAACGGCACCAAATGGCCAACCCCATCCCCAGCGCCCACCAATATTGCTAAAGATTCACGGTTCATACTTGTGCGTTTGTCAATTAAAAAGCAATTATCGTGCATATCTAAGGCACCATAACAACACGTCGATGATTTGTATGTGTGCCTTTATACTAGAGAAGGCATAGACAAGTAATTCTAGAGACCGTAGTGTTGATCACGCTGGGCTGACAGTGCAATGCGATGCTGAAAAAGGTAAGTGCTTTCAACGCTTTGCTAAGACGACACGGTGATGGCACCTTCCGTCACTTTGCGTTCCACACCTTATCACCGCTGAGACAAGCGCGCATCTTTCTCCGCGGGGCGCACACCTTCATTCGTTTTCGAACTGCCAGATAGTGCTCGTGTCCAACGTGCCTCGATGCGCTCGTTCGTCTCCGCTACACGCTCGAGGCACTAACGCAGCGCCTCCAGAACACCATTCACCAATTTTCTTGCGCAGAACATCAAATAAACATTTTGTTCACTGTCTCCAGACGCAAGACTATCGTATTTTGATGACATTTGTCGTGTAACATGCAGATTCAGGGCCAATTTTTTATCCAGTGGTCGTGGCGTAGCACTCGGAAGCTGGCAGTCTCTGTGAAAATATGTATAGAATGTTACATTAATGTAATAACTGATAACCGAAACTTCAAACATAGTTGGGTCAGCGGCCAATTGAAACTGTGCTCGGTAAGCTCATTAGAGAGTTTCGCAACCACGGGTTGGCAAAAAAAGTGAGACTCACTCGGACTCAACGCAAGAGCTATATCTTGCGTTTCGGACTCGCTTGCATTCAGCTTCACTGCAATTTTCCTGCGCCAGAGTCACCCGGACACTCAGACGCAGACGCATAGCTCCAGCTGAGGCTGAGTGAGTTGGCTAATGAGTCAGTTCACCGACCTACGTTCGTATCCATCTGTAGCCAGCGCACTGCGTTGGGGACGAGTAGATTAAGAAAATTGTTACGTGGTGAGATAACCACATGGTTTTAGCATAACGTCACAGATTCCAAAATCATGCGGCATCAATGTAACGTCGGAAATTATAGCCAGACGTCATGGGACGTAGCGCCACGTAATGCCGTTGTCGTGCACTTCTTTGGATGGTGAACAAAACTGGAGATAACGCGATCTGAAGAGAATAAAATGAATATGGCGCAAGGCAGTGGGACGGGAAGCCATGACTTCTGTTCCTGGCTCCTTTATACCTTGACTAAGAAGAAGAAGATGATGATTTTCACGTTCGACATGTATTACTTGAATGCACAAGGGACACTACCATGTGAATATTTTAGATGCGAAGCATCGCAGAGCGGGGTTCAATCCAGTGTGCGGCGTCACCACCCTTACTGTGCATACGCGAACCCTCCTCCTCTATCCTACGCTCCATTTCTCTCGCCTCGTAACGTCAACGCCGGCACCGTATGCAAGCCTAAACTCGCTCCCATGAAGGAAGAAAAAGAAGGGAGAGTGACGCCACGCGGGAAGCCTTGGCAAGTTGGGCCGTTTTGACGCAAGCATTGTCGATCCAACAGGTGAATTTTCCGCAAAATCACGCCAGCAACGAGGCTTGCCGATAGTTCAACGTAGGGTGCCTAGAAGCTTTTAATTAAATGCGCTTGTTCGGCACAGAGCAGCCCGCTTACGCAGTTGATTTAAAGATGGAACAGCACTGATACTACTAAAACTTACTGCAAACTTGGATGTTTTCGTCACGTGTTGGGCCGAAAGGTGGGCTTCACTCGTGTGACTAAATGCTCCCTCGGTTCTTTTTCTTCCTTCATGCTAGCTCCCCCCTCTGTCGCCTCTATGCATCCCTGCCCGTGGAGTTTACAGCCCCATTGCGCATGCCCGTTCCCTCCCACTCGCCTCGCAATGCTCATGCAGGCAGCGTCTGCTATACTCGACGAAGACTTTTCTTGGCATGGGGGCGAAGGTGACCAGGTAAATAGCATGCATCTAACCACCGCCAATGCAGGTAGTTCCCCAATAGCGCCAGTACTTTTAATGAGAACATAATATATCCTTCTATATTTCCTACGAGGAGGTATTTGAGACAGGACGCTGCTTGCACAAGAAAATATTCCTAATTCCTTTAATTTATTTGTTGCGATTTCCTGTTTTAAGTGTGAATACACTTTATAAGCGACCCCAAACCATCCACCACCGTCGGCGGCGTCCGCAGTCTTCTCTCTATCTTTAAATGAAAGAGGACTTGGCGGGCCGCAGCGCGACGCTTTACCGAATAAGCCACGGACGCGAGGCTGATATCGGTGTCGGTAACGCGCCTTATACCCCTCCCCCTTCGCTAGCTCCTCCGCTCTCCTCGCTCGCTGCAGCTGCGCGCGCACCCCTCTCTCTCGCGCGCCCGCCTTCTCTCTCAGTCTCCCATGAGAGCGGGTCGTGAGGGGGAGTAAAGTTAAAATCTATTGGCATTCGCCAGTGAGTTAACGTAAACTCCCCCATGTGATCAAATTGCGATTCCCAGGAACCGTTACACCATAAAGGCACCATAGTGTGATTAATAAATATAATAGTGCGAATTAATAAATACCCCTCATAACATCACCCCGTGTATTCGCACTTAACCATGTTCACCCTCGGGGAAATGCTTGGGAGTTTTTTTAAACGCGCGAGAACGTCCCATTTTTTTACGTGCACCTCAAACGCCAAGTGGCGTCTGCGTTTACATAAAACGCCATTGATGCACCCCCATCACTTTTCACAGGTCTGAGTGCAAAATCGCATATTTGCGTAAAGTTACATGTGCACATATTTATAGCTTTCCCTTCAGTGCAAAGTATTGTGAACTATAGTACGATCAGGAGGAGGAGGAGGAATATAAAAGAAGGAAGAACAGCGTGGTTAGTCATTTCTCAGACTGGCTGGCCACCCTGTGCTGTAGAAGGGGGTAAGTGGAATAAAAGAAGACATTAAATAGACGTTAAGGGGAAAAAAAGGAAGAGGGACGATCCACGATGCCGCTTACAGCCTGTCTCTAAGATCACTTGCCCTCAAAAAGTGCAACAACGCTCTCAGCGTTTTGCGGGCCGAGTATGGTCTCGGCCAGTGTCCTAATACCCTTTCTTCCGACAATTGGGGATCGCGCTGCGCTATCAGTGCATTGCGATGCTCAAGAAGGTGTTTTCAACGCTTTGCTACGACGGCACGGTGGTGGCACCTGCGCGTCGCTTTGCATTCTGCACTTTAACACCTCCGCGACGGGCACGCATCTTTCTCCGCAATCGCGCACGCCTTCGTTTTCGAAGATAACTGCCAGATGGCGCTCGTGTTTAACGTGCCCAGATGCGCTTGTTCGCATCCAACTCACGCTCGAGGCACGCTAACGCAGCACCTTCAGAACACCATTCACAAATTTTCGTGCGCAGAACATCAAATAAACCTTTTGTCCACTCTATCCATACGCAAGACTATCGTCTTTCGATGATATTTACAGTGTAACATGTAGAATCAGGCCAATTTTTCAGTGTGCATTATGTAAAGTGTAGAAGAAGCGCGTGAGTGGCGCCACCTGCAGACAAATACATATCCGCACCTGCGTTTAAAACATGCGTTGCGCCAAACCGCATACGCAGGTTCTTGCCCGTGGTGTGGAGGACAGCCAACACTTGCTCACATCACACGGGAATGTAAGTTAAGGCCAGCTTAAATATTTACGCCTCAGATTTCGGCGAAAAAATTCACTATGAAGCAGTGGGAGACCTTGCTCGTCTGCGTGGAAAAGGACGCCCAAGTGGCACTTCTGGACCAGACAAAACGGGCTGCTGAGGCCAGTGCAGCGCTATACTAGGGGCCCCACCCACCTTTGCGGAAGGAGAATATAGACTCTCGCGATAAAAAAATTCCTAATCACGGTTGTGTGACGTTTCGACATGAGAATTTGTCTCCTTCAAGGCTTGAAATCTAGCTTCAAGACACAAAGCTACAGGCTTTAACGCCTTGAAGGCTTGAACTGTAGCCTTGAAGAAGAAAAGTGCACCTGTCGCAGCATTTCGAGCGGACAACGCCTGTTCATGTCTTATTATTCGTGTTTCTTTACAGCCACTTAACATATATGCCTAAAACAAGTTTAGTCAATATACTTGTACGTTGCGCACTAAATGACCATTCCGCACTGACCGAGCAGAGACCATTCGTTCCCGCATTTAAAGGCGTCCAGCATCTTAATCACAATGTTAAATACCATGCGAACAATTACGTTCACCAAAAAAAAAGCCCATTGTCCCCTGTGGAACCTTCATCAAACACAAAGTTTGCAAGAATCAGAAAAGACTTCCGTGTGCTCAGAGAAAGCAACGCGTGATGTGGTAGCAAGCAAAACTGCCATCTTTCGTTTGTCTTTCCTATTTCTTTTCGGTTGCTTCTGTCGCAGAAAAATACGAGACTCGCGGGCAGAGTTCTCTATCGCGACCGCCGCCCTACTGCAGCTCATGAATATGCAGCCCTGTCGCGCCCACGCCGGCTTCGCGAGTCGGAACCCATCCAACCGAGGCTCGGCCGGTCGACCCTTTGACAGTGTTTACGGCGTCGGCCCGCTTCAACTTCGGCTGAGCGAGACTTTCTCGGAAGCTTCATTTCTGGTAAGGACGTGCTCCATTTCTGTCTCTCTCGTTAGTTGCGTAGCAGCTGTTTTTTGGGGCGGGTTAATTACCTAATTGTAACATTGTTACCGCCAGACATTTATTTTGTCTTCTAGGTAAAGAGAAGCTGCATGAGACAGTACAGTTATAGCACTGTTTCAAGTTGTTGTGAAAAACAGGGATCAGTAGCAGTAGCGTCACCGTACGCGTAAACCAGGCACTCGAAGGCGCGACAGTAACATACGTATTTCAATGAACCGTTATCCCAATTGCGGTCAGCGCAAAAAAGTGAACCACGAAAGAAAGACTCACGGTGCACCTAACAACTGAGCACCTGAAACATACAAGGGGTTCCGTGAACGCATGCAGACGAAATGATTAGATGAACAGACAGGTTGTATTAACGACGCGCTTTTAGGAAAGCTACCTAAGCGGCAAGTGACGTGACCGAGGGTTTCGTGACACACGAGTCACCTGCTTTGTTGATAAAAAGCACTTTGATTTCTTGCGCAGCCAAGTCCCTGAACTTATATTCACTGTAGTATCACTGAACGACGGTACGCAGCCGTATTTACTACAATGCAAAGAAAAATTAGAGCATGGTTGTCCCTTTACAGAAGCTTTGTGAATAATAAGCTTATATTTATGCAACGCCCCATCTGTCCAACACAACGCTTTTCACACAACAGCGGGATGTCGTACAAAACAACGGCGCAATTGGTGCAACTTCTTTCACCCTGCGTTTGACCTGCAAAAACCCTCGCCTCGCTTCTCAGCGTCAAGACCAATTGGTGCTGGAAACAAGACAATTGCATCTACAAGTACTACAGAAAGGACATGATGCCCCAACACGGTGGTCTAGTGGCTAAGGTACTCAGCTGCTGATCCGCAGGTCGCGGGATGAAATCCCAGCTGTGGCGGCTGCATTTTCGATGGAGGCGGAAATGTTGTAGGCCCGTGTACTCAGATTTAGGTGCACGTTAAAGAACCCCAGGTAGTCGAAATTTCCGAAGCCCTCTACTACGGCGTTCTCATGATCATAGGGTGCTTTTGGGACGCTAAACCACACACATCAATTATCAATCAATCAGAAAGGACACTATGTAACCTTTCAATGGTTACCAGGCCACTGCGGCATCATCAATAACCAGCATGCTGAAAATGCAGCAAAGAACGCTCACGAAAATAGCATCATGGATCCCATACCACTGTCAAGAAGCGACGCAGCTGCAATTATTAATCCGCTCGCGCACTATGTCACCAGGTCTCTGTGGAACACGCCCAGATTTCTACAGACCCGTCTTCACCGTTTGCACCCATACCTACGACTTTCAATTCCATCTGGGTTATCGAGATATTAGACAACCATTCTTTTCCGTATGCTGCTTGGGGTGTCTTACACGAACACCTTTGCTTGCCGCATCGGATGGACAGACAATGGTGCGTATGATCCTTGCGATGCTGACGGAACCATTGAACACATTTTGTGTCAGTGCCCTCAGTTCAACTGTCACAGATAGTCCATGTCAGCAGTGTTTGCAAGCCTCGACGACCAGCCATTTCCGCAAAATTAGTTTCGGAATACCAGAAAGATCGAGCTTCACGACGAAAAGCGACGAAGGCCCTCCTGAAGTTCCTTCGATCGACCCGCTTCATCGAACGTTTGTGACATTTTAGTGTGTTTGTGTGTTTTCGCTTCTGTCCAGCTCTCTTTCACTCATTCACTTTTCCTTACTTCTCTGTCTCCTATTTCCCATTCTCCAGTGCAGGGTAGCAAACCATACACTTGCTTTCAGGTTAACCTCCCTGCCTTTCTTCATACCAGCTCTCTCTCTCTCTCTCTCGCACCTCAGTTGAGATGAATTGCCAGCTCGCCCAGCAGTCCGTGTTTCTCAAGGACCGTTAACCAATAATTCTTGTTCTCCATATGGTGCGCTTGTCGACAATTGGTCCCTTATCATAATGCAATCTGATCCTTTATCGTTCCCACATGTCACTTTTGCCAGGATGCGAAAGCACGACCATACTTTTGTCCTGCATTAACTGAAGTGCTGCAGTGCTAAATACGAGGCTAAAGGTGTGAATCCCGTGACGGAGGAAGGAAAACCTTTCGAGCGAGCATTGTGCAATGCGGTGAAAAACAAAGCAGCAGCACCGCCAGACGGTCCCTTTCAGCCTCGATGTGTACAAATGGAGACGCCCACTTAGTGTTCGTACTTGTACAAGCCTCTATGTGGGCAGCTAGCAATAGTTTAACTTTACTCTGCTGCGTATTTCTGCAAATTATCGCTTTGCTGGATGATCTACCATGTCCGACGATTGTTCAACGTGACACATTCCAAGACCAACGTGAAAAGCATTTTTTCTTCGCTTGAAACAAACACAAGCAAAACACAAACTGTGCATGTATTTTGGGCCTAGTAGCGGATTTTTTTTATTCAAGTACTGAAGCTGAGCGGTGGCAGAATAATTAGATAATGAGTTACACACTTATTACCTTAAATTGCTAATACACACAAACCATGCTATTTTTCATTTGATTATTGATTGATTGATTGATTTGTAGGGTGTAACAACCCAAAACCACCATATTATTTTGAGAGACGCCGTAGTGGAGGGCTCCCGAAATTTCGACCACCTGGAGTTCTTTAACTTGCACCCAAATCTGAGCACACGGGCCTACAGTATTTTCGCCTCCACCGAAAATGTAGCCACCACAGCCGGGATTCGATCCCGCGATCTGCGAGTCACCAGCCAAGTACCTCAGCAACTAGACCACCGTCAACTCTGTAGCAGCTAGTCAACACTGTAGCACAGTCAACAGAAGCACAGTCAGCACTGTAGCAGCCAAAGTTAGCGATGCCATCGACTGCGTCACATCCGTTGGCTTGCCAAACGTGAAGTCATCTAGGCAGTGTTGCGAATAATTCTCGCAAGCCAGGCGGCATTTCGAGGCAATCTTTAAAATTCATTTGGAAACAATGTGTGCATCTCTCAAGCCTGTGATTTGGCATAAGTGGCAAAAATGTTTAAATAAGTGTATCCAGCGAATTTCATTGAGATCCGTTGACCCTGAGATATTGCTGGATTAGGCATTTAACAATACCTTTAGTTGTTACCTCCGTGTGTTTTTGTCAATGTGTACTACATTCATATGAGTGGGCTTGGCGGAGGTGGGCAGGGGGAGCTCTCACCTTTAGTCATCCGAGATCGGGAGGCACAAAACCTGCTCCATGCAACGACTTAGTAGTAAGCTGAGGGGCGCTGCGATTAACATTCGCCCCCTAGTGGCATGCTGGGGAACCTTACGCATGCCTATAGCTATACAGTGCCTAATCGTAGAACGCATTGCTCGGCTAGCTATTTTACACTGGTCAAATTAAGGAACATCGAACAAGACAGTAATGGTTCTTCTGTTTATTCCTTTTGCTATTTTGTCAAAGGAGCCGACTCGCTTATTATTTTTGTTGTATAAGAGCACCAATGATTCTTGAATGCGTAGAGAGCAGGCACCGTTTTAGTGAAATCAATGATGCCCACTCCACACCGATTATCAGTAGCACCGCTGCACCGATTGACCATCAGTCTCATACTTTGAATTCATTAATTGCAGCCTAAATAATACGCAGTTTCTTCAACAGGGAATATCGTCAGGGGTCGGAGTGATCATAACTCTGCTATTTTTTTTATTTTCTTATTTATTTGATACTGTCAACCCCGTGCTTGGGGTCATTACTGGGAGGGTGTCACAAAGTATCTAACGTTCGCACAAAAAAAGAAAAA
Organism: Rhipicephalus annulatus; assembly: GCA_013436015.1. Lineage (NCBI taxonomy): Eukaryota > Metazoa > Arthropoda > Arachnida > Ixodida > Ixodidae > Rhipicephalus > Rhipicephalus annulatus. Next base: position 35,698 of record WOVY01005539.1, read on the forward strand.
TTCAAAAGCACATATAAATACGAGATGAATAACCAACAATAAAAAATAAGAAACAAACAACAGTGACTACACACATAAAAATCAACGAATAAATGCTGACAACAGAATTTAGCACGCATCGCCACAAAGAAAACCATCCAATGCGTTTTCAAAATCCACTGATGTTGCTTGTTGCACAACCGCATTGGGTAAGCTATTCCACATATATATTGTGCCTGGGAAAAAGGAGTGGGGGAAAGCATTCGTGCGTGTAAAATAAGGTTGAATTGGTCTACTACTATTGAGACGATCACACCGCCTCCCAGGGGGCTGAATATATAAATCTTTAGTTATTTTTGTTTGCCCGTTTATAATCTTAAAAAGAAATTTGAGGCGATGTTTCGCCTGCGATATTCCAAAGACTCAAGCTCACAGGACTTTAACAAAGCAGTGACTGAGTGTGTGCGTCGGTATCTACCGCATATGAAACGGACTGCTAATTTTTGTATTCTTTCAGTTTTTGTCCACAACACCTTCTGGTGAGGCGACCATACAATACTAGCGTACTCTAAGACAGGACGTATGAATGTTCTGTAAGCAGTTAGTTTTACATCTGGTGTGGCATGTTCCAGTTTTTTTTCTTTAGGAAATACAGTTTTTTGTTTGCCTTAGAACAGATGTTATCGATATGCGAGTGCCATTTCAATGTGTGCATAATACTAACTCCTAGGTATTTGAAACAATCGGCATTATTTAAAGGGTGACTTCCGATGTGATACATAAATGGCAATTCCCGCCCACCAGAGTGAATATGCGTAAATGTCGTCTTGCTATAGTTTATTTCCATGTCCCATATTATACACCACTGATCTAATGCCTGTAAGCACCTGTTCATATTAATTTGGTCACCTTCGCAAGTAACTAGGGAATAAATCAAGCAGTGATCTGCAAAAAGTGTCACTTTAGTGGGTGCCTCAACTATTGAACATAGATCATTAACAAATATTAGAAAAAGAATTGTTCCTAAAGCAGATCCTTGGGGAACGCCCGAGTACACGGCCAGTGGTCTTGAAGTGTAATTTTCAGTTTTTACAGCCTGTTGACGTGCGGATAAATAGGCCTCTAACCATTTTAATACTTCTTCGCTTATTCCTGATCTTTCAAGCTTGAAAAGTAACTTACGGTGAGAGACCTTGTCAAAGGCTTTTCTAACATCGACACAAGTTACATCAGTCTGCAGAAAGGCATCGCTGTTTTTATTGAAATCATGGAGCGTTTCAGCTAATTGTGTCACAGTAGAAAGACCATGCCGAAACCGATGTTGACTTGCGCAAAGTAACTGGTTAGAATCAAGAAAACTAAGAATATGTTTTGCTAGTACATCTTCCAGAATTTTACAGCAAACCGACGTCAAGGATACGGGCCGGTAATTGTTTACTAACGAGCGGTTATTGTTTTTGTCAATTTGCAATCATTATTTCCCAATTTCAAATCATTATTTGTGTTCCCTATTTGCAATCATTATTTGTGTATGAACTCATTTATTTGTTCCCTTTTCTCTCGTTTTTTGCCCAGCTCTGTCAACAATGAATGTGATACTGAAATGGCTACTCTACCACTACGCCGCTGGAGTGTACTTAATGACAATGTCGGCAGTGGCTTCACGACAGTTCGGACCGTTTGTTTATTTCTCATTGGCGTCTATGTGTCGAGTAGAATACCAGCTGGGGGCTGGCGACACACTTCACACGGCCTGCAAACCTCCCAATCCAAGCTGCCGTATTCGTGACAGCGGAGTTAGCGCAAAGGAGATCCGACTCATTCTTCGCATGCACAACAGGTGAGCACATCCGCACTTATTGTAAAAAGTATCTCCTTCAGACAAGATGCAAGCTCTCCGGTCATAGTTGTCACGAGCGCCATAAATCTATTTATGCGTGTAAGACACATTTCGGGCAGCAGTGGCGGCAGACGGTTCAGCGGAGCACGGTCCTAACTATCTTCTTGCCCATGCGCAGAAACCCCGCAAAGTGGACGTCATCCGCGCATCCATACCAGCCTGCATTGCCCCGGGAATGACCAACTGAAACCAAGGAAAGTTGGTACTATCCGCATATCTACCACAGCGCTGCGCGGGCACTTGACGGACCAGCTGGTGATACGCCCCCCGCCCTTTATATACTCGGTCGCATCGTGGGACTCAACCACATTTCGGGCAGCAGTGGCGGCAGACGGTTCAGCGGAGCACGGTCCTAACTATCTTCTTGCCCATGCGCAGAAACCCCGCAAAGTGGACGTCATCCGCGCATCCATACCAGCCTGCATTGCCCCGGGAATGACCAACTGAAACCAAGGAAAGTTGGTACTATCCGCATATCTACCACAGCGCTGTGCGGGCACTTGACGGACCAGCTGGTGATACGCCCCCCGCCCTTTATATACTCGGTCGCATCGTGGGACTCAACCACATTTCGGGCAGCAGTGGCGGCAGACGGTTCAGCGGAGCACGGTCCTAACTATCTTCTTGCCCATGCGCAGGTTGGTTAGTTTTGGTACGTTATTTATCGCTTGCAACTGCTCCTGCTGCTACTGCTGTCCTCGAGTTTTGTATTTTGTGACTAGACAAGTGCTGCAATGAGTGACGTATGTGAATCCTGTAAACAATACTTTTCTGAAGATGAGGATGTCATAACATGTGCAGAATGCCGGCAATGCTATCACATCGGAGAATGTATCGGAATAAGTGAACGTACCTATAAAAAGAAAGGGAAAGAGGCAAAGAAAGCCTTAAAATGTCAGACTTGCCGTGTGCCTTCATCTAGGAACACTCAGATGAATAATAACGCTGATCAATCAGCTTTAACGGAAGCCTTGAGCCAGCAACTTGCGGAAATTAACAAATGCTTGGCGCACTTGACAACTAAGGTCGATGACCTTACAGAATTAAAGCAAACAGTCACCAGCATTGAACAATCCATTCAGCACATGTCAGATACGCATGACCAGCTTCTTGAAATCAGCGCAAGGCACGATAGGGACATAGAAAGCCTCCGCAACAGAGTAGAAGCTGTGGAACAAAATTTTGACGAAAAAGAAATTCGCAAGCTAAACCTAGAACTAAATGACCTTCAGCAATATAGTCGCCGCCAGAATCTGGAAATTCATGGCATGCCGTTTATTGAAAAAGAGGATACCCTGTCACGAGTTAACGACCTTGCGAAGAGGCTTGACCTGCAGACACTATCTGACTGTGACGTTGAAAGCATGCATCGCTTGCCACCCCGTAAAGGGAAACCCCCAGTTATACTGATAAGATTCGCTCGACTGAGCTTGAAGGCAGCATGGCTTGCTAAACGTGCCGAACTAAGAGAAAAAAACAGTAATATTCAGCTATTTGATAACTTAACTCCTGCAAATAAGAAGCTCCTTTGGATGGCAAGGACTAGAGCCACCGAGATGAACTATCGTTTCACTTGGTCTTCACAGGGAAAGATTTTTGTCAGAAGGAATTCAGAAGCACGCGCAATCCGAATTGCATCTGAAGATGATCTAAACAAGATTGTTTAAACACTTACTGTACCTATCGCCTTTTATGGCTTTTTTTCTGTTTTGATGATCAAGTCGATGCATTACAATGCTGTCTCTTTCAAGAATTTGATTAAGGACTCGAACTTTCTTTCTGAACGTGGTCTTTCCCTTTATCATATTAATGCACAGAGTATGAGGAACAAGGGTGAGGAAATTGAAAGCGAATTAGTACACCTCAACTATGACTTTGATATCATGGGCTTCTCGGAGACATGGTTTTCTTCAGTCAGACGTGGTCAGTTTGGGAAATTACAATATGGAATCAGTATTCAGAACTGGAAAACGCGGTGGCGGTGTATCTTTGTATATCAAACAAAATTTGCCCTATGAGGCGTGGCCCGACTATTGTGTTGTGTGTAGTGATTTTGAAGCAGTTACTGTGATACTCAACAAGGTTGTAATAGTACTGATCTACCGCCCCCCGGATGGTAATACTGACTCACTTCTTGAGTTTTTAGAGAAGCTTCAACATCATGCTAATTCTAATCGATGGTTCATGATATCATTTGGTGATTTTAATATAGATATATCAAAAGATGGTCCTATTAAGCTAAAACTAATGGAGTTAATGTTGTCTCATGGCTGCGAAAACATCATTAGCACTCCTACCAGAATAACAAGCACATCAGAAACGATCATTGATCTCTGTTTCACTAATTTATCCCCTGACAGTGCATTAGCCGGAGTATTCAGCTCTGGTATAAGTGACCACTTACCTTTTTTTGCACTATTAACAATGCCAGAACTGCAGAATTCTCCAAAATACATGCGTAGAGATATAAACGATCCAAATATTCTCCGTTTTCGCTCTCTAATGTTTAACTGCAAGTGGGATGACCTGTACCGAGAACCTGATCCGTCTAAGGCATACAACCTGTTTATGTCAAAAATGGTTAGTAACTACAATACTGCTTTTCCGTACGTTGTTGTAAAGAAACACAAGAGAGCGAGAAAGGAGTGGATTACGCCGGCACTTCTTAAGCGGATAAACGAAAAAAACAAACTTTTCCAGCACTTTTTGAAAACAAAAGAACAAACTGACCTCATTGAGTTTAAAAATTTTAGAAACAAAGTAAACAAAGACCTCAAGAAGGCGAAAATAGATTTCAATGCCTACAAGTTTTCTACAGTGATTAACAACTCAAAAATGGTTTGGAGCTCGGTTAATAAATTGATAGGAAGAAAACAAGGCACTGTCCCTAGCTATATACAGATAAACGATATTCACTTCAGTGGCAAGGCACTGGCAGACAAATTTAACCTTCATTTCCTTGAGGCAGGATCCTCAAGTAATATAACACAAGCGACTGACCTTAAACCGGCTGAATGCTATATTGAAAGCTCTTCCACTAATTCTTTGTTTTTATTACCCGTTACCGAGGAGGAAGTAGCCACTGCCATATGCTCACTAAAGAACAGCTCACCAGGAGAAGATGGCATTTCCGCAGCACCTATCAAGGCAGTTGCTGATTTGTCGCCCCATTCACTTACATATGCAACAGACTCTTCTTGACGGGAATTTTTCCATGTGCCATGAAAATAGCTCGCGTAACAATAATTTTTAAAGGAGGTGATAAAAATGAACTTCAAAATTATCGCCCAATCTCTATTCTGCCGCTTTTCTCTAAGGTCGCGGAACGCCTGATATATAAGAGGGTATTTTCTTTTATAGCAAACAGAAATGTCATTTGTGAAGAACAGTGTGGATTCCAACCAGGTAGATCAACTCAGTCTGCTTTACTCCGTATTAAGGACAGCCTACTTCATAACTTTGAAAAAAAATTTTACACTGTGGGAATATTTCTCGATTTCCGTAAGGCTTTTGACTCGATAAAGCACGATATATTAATTAGGAAACTTCAACTGTATGGAATACGCGGGATTGCGCTTGATCTAATGAAAAGCTATCTTTGGGCCAGGAAACAATATGTACAGCTCCACAATTATAAATCTGATTTGGGCGTAATTAAGTATGGGGTTCCCCAAGGATCGATACTTGGTCCTCTACTTTTTATACTTTATATCAATGACATAGTAAACATTCAGTTCACACCAAACATAGTCATGTACGCCGACGATACCAATGCCTTCTTTTCTGGTTTAGATCTTCGCGATATTGAAATAACTGCAAATTCTTGGTTGGATAAACTAAAATCATGGCTTACAGTCAATCAGCTAGAACTAAACATAAAAAAACTAAATTTATGCTCTTCAAGCAAAAAAATAGGCCTGTAGATTATGCTATCTCTCTGATTTTTAATGGAGAAAATATTGCGCAGGTAAATAAAATTCAGTTTCTGGGTGTGTGTTTTCAAAGTGACCTTAGTTGGTCCCACCATGTGGACAACCTGCGAATAAAAATATCAAGATCGATCGGTCTAATTCGACGCTTACAGCATCTCCTTCCAGGGAGAGTTAAACGGCAGCTTTACTTTTCTTTTATCTACTCGCAAATCATTTATTGCATTTTAGTCTGGGGTACGTGTAACAAAACAAATACAGAAAGTATAATTCTTCTTCAAAAACGCGCACTAGGTTTGATAAGTACCTCGGTCCCCACTAATATGTCTCTTTTTTATATGTATAATGTACTCCCGTTCCCAGAGTGCTATAGGATGCAACTAGCCATGTTAATCTTCAAAAAAATTAAAGATAATTTCCAGATTTTTTCTGATGTGTACTTAAGCAGAGATCTTACGTATAATCTGCGTACTGTTGCGTTGGTCGGGCCAATGTGCCGGACTAACTATGGTGTACAGTCAATTAATAACCAAATCATTCTACTGTGCAACAGGATTCCTGAAATAATTGAATACGCTAAGGAGGCTAAAAACATAACACAATTTAAGAAGCGTATTTACGATGTAATAAACAGAACACAAGTCTACAGTGTATGTAAAGGAAATATGTAATGCATGTAATATTTATAGTATTCACTGTTTTTCAACTTGTATTGTATTTCAAAATATGTTATGGTGTTTTGTACTGTCCTGCTCTACCTGCCCGAGGTGCCTCACGAAGAGGGGCCAAGTCAGGAGACACACTCTCCTTTTGCCCCCTTCGTGGGCATTTCTGCGGAAATGTCCGAATAAAATAAAATGAAATGAAATGAAAATGAAAGTTCTTGTGCACACGTTTGTTTTATATATTGATTGATTAGGTGATTGAGTGAGTTAACGAGTAAGCTCGAGAAAGAGCCAGTTAGCAATTTATTTATTTATTTATTTAATTTATTTATTAGGTAAGGCACCCACCGAGCAAGCGGTGAATGGGTTTGTGGGCGGCTTCACAAATGCAATATCAAAAGCAGAAGCCCCACGCCGTATGCAACTTAGCGATCTTGGAAACCCTATTACTTCGTCTGAGTATTATGTACGAAGCGTCGCAACCTAAAAGGGGGTCACACCAACCGCACCTTTTTTTACAAACAAATTCACAGTTCTAGAAAGAATTTCGTCATCACGTAACATTGGCAGGCGAAAATTTTTGCCGAATTGCATTATGATGCCATATTTACCAGTTTCACACGTAATCTTTCTTTCAATCTAGGCAACTTGTGCGGTAATTCTGAAAACAAAAAAAAAAGCTTAATCTCTCGACTAGTGGTTTTTAGCGCCACCTGCTATTAGTTTAGCGAAGCACCACACTAACTCTGTTTCCCCGCAAAGCGACAAGAGGACGCTACAGCACATACAAAGCTTCGTGTGAACCTGGTTATACTATTCCCACTCCCGTTTCTTAAACACAAAGTTCATTTCTCCTCCTGATGCAGGCAATGCCTTACTTACAAAACAATCTGCAAGACTGATTTCCTGCAAGGCCGGTTTTCAACCAAGCACTCTCGTTTACAAACCGATCCTTTCGCTCGTTGTACCTTTTGCACTCCCAGTTTCAGTGAGAGTATATTCCCCGAACAAAACGTTCCTTGGTCACTGTGCGAATGCGGAGGGTCAAGAATGAGGCGTGATATTCCCATAGTAAATTTAGGGCGGGGGGGGATCAAATCATTTGTGGTATTCGCTCACTTTCACTGGAATTTTGAGTGGCAAAAGCACAATGAGAGAGAAAAGGAGCTTGTGAACTGGCGTGCTTCGTAAAAAAAAAGGTTTTCAACGAAGTTCTTCAGGAATTCAGCGCCATTATCTGATTCACCTGCTCTGTGCAGATTGCAATAATATGAGTGCTCTTTTTCTTTAACTAGACTCGAGAAGCTGTCGTGAGGCTTACACACGTATACTTTTAATGCTGCCACGTTGAATTCAACACTTTAAGTGGCGTACAGCAGCAGAGGATACAAAACTTACACCATCTCCTACTAATGTGAACCTGTGAACCAAAGCATGGGTCGAATTAAAGCTCCCTTCATCGCGAGCACCTTGCTCGATGTTAACGCGTCCTGAAAGGTGGAGCATACCATGAATTCGCTGTAGTTTCTGTTGCTGCTACTCTTGTCGAACTCTTTTTCCAGCTCGCCCCGGGAGTTCTTCGCCATACGGCGTGGGTTCATCGCGCGTCTGTAGAATCTCGTTCCACGACGCCAATACGGGATTGCTGAGAAAGTGTAAGAAAGAGAGGCCACATACTCGTTCACAGCCATCTAAACCTGGTCGAAAGCGCTAGCGCGTGCCAGCGTGTTTTGACTAGGATACAACACGTTGGTTCGTCACGCGTCTGCAGAATCTTGTTCCCCGACGGCATCACGTGATTGCCCAGAGCGTGTAGGGGAGAGAGGCCAGAGCGTCTTATTAACGCCTCCTATTTCCCGTGCTAGCCGGATGAGCGCGAAACGCTGGTCATCTATGGTGGCGCTGCCTACGTAGGAGTAAGGGTCTTTGTACTCGGCCTTAAATATCGGCAATTTTGGCGTTCGCTACTAATTTCAGAGGATGCCTTTTAATAAAAGTTTGCTTGTTGAATGACGACGTCACTGACGTATGGTTGATTATAATTACGTTTACGCCTTTTTAAAACTTTTTTACGTTATTTTTGTTGCATATAGGCTCCAAAAACGCAAAAACTTATTTGAAGACATCCCTACTTGAGTAGCGTCACCCCCGTAGTTCCGACGACCGCCGCTTCCCAAGCGATCATCGATAATCCGGCAGGCACGGGAAATCTAGGAGGCGTTGTTCTTACCCAGCCTTTACACAAGCTGGAGCGTGCTAGCGCGTGAGTGCGTTTTGACAGTGCTTGGGCCAGCTGTTGCGCACGCGCAGCTAGGGTGGTCACGCCACACGCCACCGCATCGAATGCCACCAAAAGCTGCTTCGCATAAACAAAAAAGGATCATTAGCAATGCTATGACTGACATCTCGCAACTTCCCGTGAACAATATGAAAACGCCTCCCTTGTGCTCCCTCAGGTTTCGCAGCCAGGTGGCGCTAGGTCTCCTCCCCGGATTCCCGCCTGCGGCTAATATGCGGAAGCTGGTAAGAGAGCCGACCGGTCCATTCTTGAATATGAAAGCGATGAACAAATGTTAGACACAAACTTTATGATAAATTACAATTTTGCCAAGGAACAATACCGGAGGTCATTAGCAGTAATTTTGACATATATGAGAAAGAATTAAGGTGGGCGCATGAAGAAAAGTAAGTGGGCGCTGGCAGAGAGCCCTTGAATATTCTTGGCTTGAGTGTCAGTTAGTTAACAATAATGTTGTTTCCAGCAGAGAAAAGCCATTCGCTGAAACTCGCCGTCTAACCAATATTGTGGCAATGTAATTGATATAAGCCAGTTTCGTGAATTTACCTATTTATATTTATTTCTACGCCAAAATTTCTGCATCGTATCGCTTTCAATTTTTATCTTTTTTTTACTTCCATGTCATCTCATTTTCACTTTTTTGTTCTTCTTCAATAGCCATGTCCAACTCATGTGAATATTCTTGATTATTTTACTATCACCGAGTGACGGTGGAGTAAGCATGATTGCCTCAGGAGCTCCGAACGGTGATATTAGACATGTCATCTAATGTTCTTCATGGCCGCTTTTTGCTATCTTAGGGATATCGGAATCACAAATCTTCTGTGCAGTTTTTTCTGGCCACAATGTTTGTAATACAGTTTATTAATTTCTCCATCGTTCATTTATCCTGAAGCATTAAGCTGAACAATACATAATGGAGAGGGCAGTTATAACATTTCATCTCTGCGTGCACAAAGCGTAAGTGGACATATTATATCCGCATTCGACATAAGGTCGCGCATGCTTTATACAACCTTCAATGGAGGCTTCAAAGTATCCGTTGGAAAAAACTTCAAAAGTAAGGAAGATGAAATATTTCCTCAGTACCTCCATAATTATTTCGCTGTTGCGGGGCATATCTGAAACACAGAAACTGACGCGTTTAGCATTGACTAACGCATAATTATCTGAAATGCGCAAGGACTCGGGCTCCTAGACAGGGATGTCATTTTAAAGTCATCATATACCCGTACCGAAAAAATACTGCGGACTGGTCAGTTTCTGCTTTTTTAGCACTACTGAAAGTACATTCGGTTATTTTCCCGCTCATTAAGTTGACGTTTCTCTCATTCTTCTACTTCTATGCCATTTTGGCCGTGGCGTTGCTTACAGAATCGAAATAATGTTCTTTGTCTACAAACACTCAAGTGAACATTCCCTTCTACTTGTGTGTTTTTTTTTGTGTTGCAACTGTAACCTGCAGTATTGGAATGCTGAACTTGCCGCTGTGGCACAGGCACACGCCAATCAGTGCAGCTCCGAGTGGGCGCAAAAACACGACGAGGCCAACGCGAGAAAAACTGGTAAGTATACATGAACGAATTCGGGACACTTTTCTTAATCCACTCTCATTATTATTATTATTATTATTATTATTATTATTATTATTATTATTATTATTATTATTATTATTATTATTATTATTATTATTATTATTATTATAAGGGTTCATGCAAAAATCGCACCGTCACTTCATCAGAACCTGTCACAATGAACACATCAAACCTTATCAAGCCAAATGCGCCACGTTTAAATATTCTTTTTTTCCATGGGCTATGGAAACTTGGAATGCTTTACCAAGTGAAATTGTTGAATGTCGATCTGTGGATGAACTTATTGCAAAACTGGACACTCTTTATTGATTGTAGGTAGGCATGTGCTTCATGAGGTAATTTTTTGCAGATGCTTGTTTCAGTGTATGGTGCTTCTTGATGTGTGAGCCCATTTCTGTGTTTTTTTTTTATTTGCGATGTTCTTGATCTGTTACTGCAACATTATCTACTGAAGCAATTTGTGTACCCTTTCGTTTTTGTTTTGCTAAACCCATGCTGATGTATACGTTTTCTAACCACTTCCTGTATGGGCCTGTACAAAGGCCTGCAGTATTGTTGAATAAATAAACTAAATAAATATGCGTAGACAATTATTCTATGGCACAGAGGGGGTACGATGTCTGCCTGCGCTTTCGGGAAGAGGGAAAAGAAAACGGAAACAATATATGAAAGTAATGAAAAAAAGATGAACACTTCAACAAAAATAAATAAAAACGAGAAAAAATGTAGATGGTTTATAAACAAGTAAATAGTCAAAAATATTTCAATAACTGAATAAACAGCTTATAGGCTCTCCTTAGATAGCGTCGTCTCGTGCATAAATGCGTTCTAATGTTCTACGCCTTCTCCCTTGACTTCTCGAGCACTTTTCAGTAGCCTTTGACGCCGTGGGCCAGAGCGCAACCTGGGAGGCCTTCAGCGAAGACGGCAGCAAGCGGTGGTGGCAAGCGCACATCGCCAAGTGGTTCGCCGAGTACGCAGTCTGCCCCGCTGACCGGATCCAGTACTTCCGCGAAAGAGACGATGGTCTTCCCATCGGCCATTTCACACAGGTGAAAGCTGGCAGAGATAACGTGGGAACTACAGTATTTTGGGAACATTTTATGTGAATTTGCTGACACTGCTGGTACTATACTGTAGGCAGGACGATGGCACACACAGAATTCGTTCCTTCAGAGGACAGCACCGATTGCTTATATGAAAGTCTTGTCATTTATGTATTATTTATTTACCATATACTGCGGTCAAAGGACAACCAGAAGGGCATAATAAAACGTATTTGATAGTTGAACTCTAATAACAGGAAATTTCAAGCAACAAAAACGTGATAAAAGAGTTGAACACAAAACAAACAATAAATGAATTAAGATGACAGCAAGTTGATGCAAAAGGCCACGGCAGAATGTAAATCAAGCGCACTGTGAGACAGTCGAGAGCTTGCGTAGTTAAGGAGTTATACATAGTTAAGTACATATACATAGTTATCGATATCGAAATAATCGCTATCAAGGAATGCTTCAAAAGGTAACTCGTTCCATTTATTGATGGTCCGAAAAAACAAAAAAAAACATGAAAACTTTTGTACGTGAGAAGTAAGATTCAAGATTGTAAGCACATGTATGTCTAATTCATCTTGAAATTCAATTTCTTATGTATGTTTCTGAACGAATCTGAACTAACCAAATTAAAGCAAGTGTAGAAATTTCAAGTGTAGCATCCCTACTTTACCATACCGGTCAACTGCCCTTCGGTATGGTAAAGTAGGGATGCTATTAATGCTCGTGATCATTTTGGTGAGTCCTTTATGTGTTAAGCATTAAAAGTTTTCTAGAAGCAGATGGGCATGTTTTATTATGCGACTTGACCATGTTAAGAGCTTTGTTATTGTGACACCTAAGTATTGATATTCTTCGACCTCAGTGCAGGGACAGTTGCTAAGAATGTACATATATTTATAAGAGTCTTTCTTATTTGTTATGTGCATGACAACTTACTTGTCATTCGAGAACCACAGACTTGTCACCACTTGTCACTATTTATTTTGATTCACAATTTTTCACACCACTTAGAAATGGCACACAGGTTGGACTGCTGGCATTTTTTGGTCATCCGGTGTAGTAATTGTTTTATTAAGTATGCATTCATATACTTAAAAAACCTAATGTATACTTGCAATGTGCCTATTGATTTAACAATGTGATTTATGCACACTGAAAAGATAACAGGCCACAAAACACTGCCTTGATGGACCCTGGACAATACTTTTAGAATACGAGATATGCAGTCATTTACTTTATCAAAGTGCTTGCGATTTTGAAAGTAAGAACGAAGACAGTCAATAGGGTGAACAGGCAGGCCTAGATTATGCAATTTTTAAATGAATTTGCTATGCGTGCCATAATCAAATGTTTTACTAAATCTAAAAAACAGCATCTATTTGATTCCTCGTATCAAGCGACGACGGGAACTCATGAATTGGTGGGACTAGTTGCTTTGTGGTGCATAATTGCTTTTTAAATTCGTGCTGTCATGGTGATAGCAAGCTGTTTTTCTTAAGAACTGTGGTAATTTATTGTGTGACTATGTGCTTCAATAGCTTACGTGACGCACAACTCAAGAAAACAGGCCTGTAGTGTGCTACGTTCAGACTACCCTCTTTCTTAAACACCAGCACTACACCTACCGTACGCCAACCATCAGGAACGCGAGAAAGTTTAAAGTAGAGGCGAAAAACATTTGTTGTAATGCGTGCAACGCGTTTGGCATACCTACGCAAGAATGTCTTAGAATATTATCTGCACCAGCTGATGACTTAGTTTTCAGATTCTGCAGCAAAAAAAATATACCTTCAAAAGAAATGAAGTCAGAAGACACTACTGCTTAATGATTTTCATGTGCTCATTCATGCTGAGGAGCAGAAATAACGGAGCAGAATTATCCGATGAAGTGATCATCAACGACTGACGCATGATTTACGATAGAGTCATCAACAGTTATTCGACTGGGTGTAGCATTCGTTTGTTCTGAAGATTGCCAGAATATTTCAGGACTTTTTGTCGAAAATTCAGGCAAGGAATCAATAAAATGCCTAATATTTGTGTCGAAGAGTTTGGAAGTGAGGCTGACTTTGAATTGAGATATTACACTAACGGGTTTTTTTATGTTTTAACCTACAGTGTACATGAACGGTTTCTGTCATTCATGGGTGTTTTTTTTTTTAGTGTGAACACATTTCGAAGAGACAAACTTTCAATGCAATATTGTACAGTGTCTTTCAGAGCATCCCTGAGGGGCATGACGCCACCCAGCATTTTATCACAAAATTCTCAAACAATCAATTACTGCTTGGTCATCAGCTATGGCAAAATTGTTAATTATTTGTTCCTTTTTGTGTGTGCTGCTTCGTATCACCAGGTGCAAAGGGAATGTACACTGCCTTATTGCCCGAGACATCATGAACACGTCTACAGAGTATTCAGAAATAATATAACTAATAAAAATATATCTATAACTGAGCGGGGGCCTCCTGCTTCGCTGGGGTTCTCGGTAACAGTTCGTTTTAGGCCACACATAACCTTAATATTCTCATTAGGGTTTATGTTCACATCGGAAAAAGAAACAGGGTTACACAAATCAATGCAAAGAACATTAAGATCACCGGCGAGTATCACCCTGCTGTTCAAAAATGCAGCCATATGATCGCACAGTTTAGAAATGTATTCAGGAGCAGCCTAAGGAGGCCTACACACAGCACACACAATAAATAAATGGTCCCAGCAGTATACTCATACAAACATGCTTTTGTGACCATCGATTTGGATTGCAACAACACCAGACAATGGATGCCGAAAAACAATGGCCATGCCATCACCCCTTCTTTGCCGATCGCAACCGAAAATGCAATAGTTTGGAGGTATTATGACACATTGACAAACATTGCTAGTTAACCAGCTTTCTGTAATTATTGTTATGTGTGGATCATGTTCAATGAGTCACAGTTCAAGTTTGCCAAATATATTTAAAAGGCTCCGAGCATTAAAATTTAGTGTCTTTATATGCTTTGTCTCTTCACGCGGTTTTCTTCAATGTGTGGCATGGCGCTACTTCACTTTCACATCTGGCGTCGTCCCATAGAGATAGAGCGTAATATATTTTAAACTTACCATGCAAAATAGATACGCGCTTCTAATTTACTCGTCAATTTCTGGTGCTATCCCAAAGAAGCTTATACTTGCGCTTTGTTTCATGACTGTAATAATTTAGAATAAAAAAATGTTTGTTTTTTTAGTTTATTCGTATTGATAATGACAGCCTTTTTTATTGTAATCTTGAAAATAGGCTAGTACTGGGCGTCAGCCGGTACAGCGGCCAAGGCGGTGAATACGGGCTATAGACTCGAATTTACCTCGAAGTTTATTTACAATTTTTTTGAAAATGTCGCCAACAACGTCTTTTCATAAACATCCTGATTTTCCGTTCTGTTTTTTGAAATGCCATAAAATATTGCGTTTATCTTCGAGTGTAGTCATCGAGGTCAGCACGTTTTTTTTTTTTTCTGCAAGGCCACTGAGTTCTGAACGGACAATGACGATGTTTCACGCGCTGTAGTTAGCACTGAGCTTTCCCTTGTTTCTTTATTAAGTTGCACTAGGGATTTTAAACGTGAGTGAAGGTCACGAATGAGCTTTACACACTCGCTAAACTTATTTTTATGTGCGTAACATTAGCGTGAATGTAGGCTTGTCCCTTCAGTACATGCAGTAACATATCAGCTTTAGAGGGCCCAGGGATGCTCTCGAGATCACCCCACATCAATATTGCAAGAGCTACGTGTAGCTATAGGCAATACTCAAACAAGCACCTCGGCAAGTCACAATCAATAAAACACCTCAATTCTTAATGGCACAGGGTGCACTGACCCGCACAGGGAACGGAATTCCTGGTTAGCAGCATGGTCGCAGGCATTCCGCCGTGCCCACTGGTGAAGAAGTTCTCAGGTGTTGTTTTTATACTGTCCGTGGCGTATGAGGTCACGGGCATGCGCAGTTCTTGAAGAGGGTTGTCCAACTTGCCTGGCGTGAACGATACTCTCATGGCGGTCGTGAGTCTGAGCTCACGTTTTTTGCGAGGGGTCCAAGGCGCACATCACACGATGTTCGTAAATCGGCGATCGCTAACAGGAAAAATTGTGGGACTCTTAAGCTTTGCCCTTAAGAGCTGAACGCGATAGCGAAATCAGGCGCCTAATGTCCCGTTCAACCGCCAATTGCATACTTATTCGTATGTTTTGTTTCATACACACGCACGCACTCAAGCGCGCACACGGTAGATTGGGCCAGCGTGCACTATTATCGCCGAATGAGCTCGTTTTCGTCGTCAAACAAAATGCGTCAAACCTCTCAAACAAAATACGTTAAATGGGCCCTGAAACACTTTTTCAAGTAACCTTAGAATGAATTTAAAAGAAGAGCTTATTGTCTCACGAATTCAATGGCGCAAAAATTTTAAGAATTGGTCCAGTGCGAGTGGTGTTACAAAGGTTTGTCACATGCTTCAATTGCATTATCTCTTCTCTCGTCCTGAAGGAACCGCTGGAAGCTAAGCAGAGAAAGATGGCAAGGCAAAGAAACTACTGCGCCTCGTGGCCTTGAGCACTTTTTTTTCTTCGAATGCGTGGCTTTTTTCAGTGTGATCACACGCGTACGTGTGGACAAGTAGTGGCCCCCCGCGGCTATCTCGGTAACTAGATTTTTGGTCACAAACGCACATACGATTTTTCGCTCCCAACCAACGGGGCCGACGCCGGTGGCTGGTTTTCTGCGGCATGAGCTCTTTAACGCTGTCGCGTTAAAGCCTCCTCAGCGAGAACGAAATTCCTGGTCATCGGCATGATCGCAGCCATTTCGCCGTGCCCACTGGTGAAGTTGTTGTGAGGTGTTCCTTTTATACTGTTCATGGCATATGATGTCACGGACAAGTGCAGTTCTTGAAAGAACGTTGTCCAACATGCCTGGCGTGAATTATGTTCTGATAGCGGGCATGTGTGTCAGCTTGCGTTGTTCACAAAGGGTCCAAGACACACGTCTCACGATGTCGGTAAATCAGTGATCGGTAACAGGAAAAGCTGCACAGCGAGAACGAAATTCCTGGTTAGCGGTCATGTGTCACGCGAAGGCCTCAAGCTGTTTTAATACCACTCGTGACAATTCTTTCTGGACAGGGTCGGCGTCGGGAGTGCTGGAGTAAAACACAACGAAAGTCACTGTTTTACCGCATAGGCGAAGTGATGAATGCAACAGAAACAAATTTGCATGCTATGCCGACACCGGAGTAGGGCTACTCCACGACTCCATTACGATAGGATCTGGCGTGAACCTGAATAGCGCTGGTAGTAACAAAACACAGTCCCTCAAGCGAGCAAAACGCTTTTCGTGCATTCTGTCACTTTTACGCAATGAAGGCAGAGAGACAACCGACGGCCAAGGATATCAGTCGTCTACTCATCTCAGTCGAGATAGCATGCATGACTGTAGCCTTTTGATCCAAGTTCGCAGTTCCTGGCCTAGTGCCACAGCCACCCTGCACCAGCACCCCTTCATGCTTCCTTACCCGAGGGAACCAGTCGGCGTGTTTCAACCCTGCTTCATCCACGCCCGTTTGCAGTGTTCCCAACCTTTCGCTCACTCGTGAAACATAGGATGCGGAGAAGAGGGCAGTGTTATAAATTAGGGATTTATACTTTACATGACAGCAGAGGCAGAATTCGTCTGCAGTGTTCATATTGTCCGTATAGCAATATAATATACCTATTTTTGAACTTTGTGGTTAATATCGTGGTACAATGACGGGGTGTACGAGCTGCCTTTTAGTGACGTGGAGCTGTGTTCTGAGCAATAGGCATTTGAATGAATGATTCCTGTTTTGAACACCCGGTTACGGAAACCACAACATGCAACATATATTGATAGCACGCACATGGAAACGAGTGATTAGTCTATTGCAATGAATTCTTTCGAATACGATTTAACCGTTTTGCCATGGGGTCGTGACGTGAACGAAGGAAGCAGACTTGATGTTTCGGTGAAATGGTTTATTTCGCAGAAACTGTGACCGATAAGCTCAACGTCCGATATCACCGATACGCAATGGCACTGATAGCAGTGAATAGAGCGTTGGCCGTCGATCAAATGAAAAGCGGTGAAGCGCGTTGGCATTTATACATGTGCTGTCAAATATTCCAGCCTAATCAGTGGTCGTCGCGCAAGCTCTGAAATAATTTCGAGTGTTAGCGTCTTGCACGCAATCTTAACAGAACTACCTACAATTATCGTGCACCTTCTCGAACATGGAGGTTCACTCTGCGCTGAGCATATCTGAGAAGCTTTGGGGGCGGAAACCTGATAAAATAAAAGGAAAAATAAGAAACAAAAGTGGCAATACACCTTCATTAGTTTGAACTTGGTAATTCATCACAGGCGTTCATCTGGAATATCGCACAGACTTATATTGATACTTAACGGTGACACTGATTTTCGGATTAATGTCAAGGTTCTAATGAAGCATCGGCGGAAGTAAGATGTTTCTACGTAAAAGGAAGTAAACTTTACCGTTGGCTTAAAGCTGTGTGATTTCATCTTAACGTTATTGATTGAACAAATCATTCACGTGAAGCACTTTCTGACGTAACGAAACGAGGGAACTTTTTTCGAGAGGCTTGTTAAATTTTTCAGATAAAACTAAATTGGTCCAATGGACAGTTATCCCAAAGAAAGCATATCAGGCATTATTTGATTTTGACTTTGATTGATTGATTGATATGTGGGGTTTAACGTCCCAAAACCACTATATGATTATGAGAGACGCCGTAGTGGAGGGCTCCGGAAATTTAGACCACCTGGGGTTCTTTAACGTGCACCCAAATCTGAGCACACGGGCCTACAACATTTCTGCCTCCATCGGAAATGCAGCCGCCGCAGCCAGGATTCGAACCCGCGCCCTGCGGGTCAGCAGCCGAGTACCTTAGCCACTAGACCACCGCGGCGGGGCGATTTTGACTTTTGGAGTTAGAGCCAAAAAAGGGCCTGATTCGTCAGTTCGATACGGACCCACGGCCTTCAAATAACGCGTACGATGCCCGACCGGTTCCGCTACGAAGGAAGGCGCTTTCACGTCCACTTCGTTATGTACTGCAGCGTCTGTTATCTGTGGCAGTACCAACCAGAGCCACCCGTGGGCAAGGTGGAGACTGCGGGCTACGCTTTTCGCCGCAGGTCGTCACGTGGCACGTCATCATAGCATGATGTAAACCACAGCCAGAACTATGCTTCAAATGTTTTCTTTCAAATGCATGTTGATTAGGAAACGCAGGCATCTTTCACCAGCTACGGTTACCCCTTTAATCAAATAATAGAATCCCTATGAGTCGTTTTTCAACGTTGGAAAAGAAAATATAACGAAGTCTCGAACACCTTTTTCTTAGCACTGCAACTGCCTGTGTGCTGTATGCAGTAACTGTGTTAAACGTTTCACAACTCGGTGAACTCTCGCGTCTTGTAGCAGATGACCAGTATAAAGGCCTAAATTCTCTTTTGAACTACATCTTGTTTACTAAATTGAAGTACTTTTAATCAGTGCTGGCTGCTCCTTTTCTCATACAAAAAAAACCATGTGAAAAGCTAAAACAACGATTGGAAAAAAAGGCTGTACGAGGTCTCTAGATAATGTTTTGTTAGAACTGCAACGTTTTGTGTGCTGTGTTTTCAGTAGCTGCAATAAACGTTTCACAAAGCAGTGAACGTCCCATGAGTCATGCAAACGCAGCTTATGCTCGCGTTTCACTGATTCGATGCACCTATAATGGCAAGTTTGCGGCTAATTTAGCTAAAACCACCGTTTATTAGGCAATGTATCCCACACGTTATATGATGTGTGTAACCCATTCAAAGTGTGTTTTTTTTCCTAATTACTTCTTCGTCATCTTCGCAGACAATTTGGGCCGACACACAGTTCATCGGCTGCGGCTACTCGTACTACACCCTGGACGGTGTCGAAGGTGACAAGAAATACCAAGGTTTCTATGTCTGCAACTACGCACCAACGTACGTATTCGCATGCTGAGTGTGCATGATCTATGACTGTTCGCGTTACGAGACGATAGGTAACCGATCACAATTTCTCCACTCAGAGATCAAACTGATTACGAGAACACGTGCGTCCCGAATGTATGCATTGAGCAGCTAAATAGTTATTTGCGGTGCTATCTTCCCATGCTGAAAAACAAGCAGATGTTCCGTGAACGAATACAATTCATGAGAGAAGCTCCTTGGAAACAGGACGCAATTGACTGCGTGCCTGATCTCGCTGCTGGCTTTCATGAAGTTGATGAGGTGGGTAGCTGGTGGGGAAGGCGTTTTCTGCGATCGGTGATGGTAACGACTGAGTGAGTATGTGGCGCAGCGTGAGCCAACTGCCACCGCACCTAAACTCACCGGGAGCACGCGTCTTTTGTTTTTCTCGGCGCGCTTGTCCCGCTCTGGAAGCCTTGATGGCGGCGGTGGAGTGCGGACCCAAGGCGCTTCCCTATTGAAGAACTTGGAAAGTGATTGAGGTTCACCTTCAAGAGCAGAAAATGATAGAATGTAGAACATGATGAATTAACATAATGAACATGATGAAGAACGAAGGTTGAAGAACATAATGAAGAATAAAGAACATGATGAATGGACATGATAGAAGGCTTCGCTTGGCTTCCGGGGCATATTTCAACCATGGTGCAAGTAACGGATTACCTCTTTGCGTAACAAGTGCCGTTTGAAGCTATCCCAGAAAGACTACTACAAGCACTGCAAGTACACGCTCACATTTCACAAGCAATGTTAAACAGGTGCTCATAAAGAGACACAGGCACGAACACACTTAAGGAGCGGTGGAACCGATTCTCCCTTTTAACGCGATAGCGTGATGCCCCTGACACACGGGCACCCTGAAGTCCTTTAGACAAGGGGACATCTTTCGGAAAGGCGTTCGGGCGCAGTGACACACGACAAAGAAGTAACTCCTTTCCGGCAAAGATCCTTTTCGCAAAAGCAGATCCCGCATCTACTTTTCTGGCAGGAAGGGAGTACTCTCGCATACAGTGTGCATAATTTATCAATAGAAGAAAACATGTCGCAACACTGCGGTGCCCTGTCAGTATTTTTTTTGTGCTGAGAAAATGTTTTCATTCTCAGCAGCAGTGTGATTTGTTGAAAAGTGAAGGCCTATAGTCTGTCCATACTCTCAAACGCCTGCATTACGTCACTAGCTCGATCATGTTGGGGTTGGCAGCGGCAGTTGCTGTGTCGGGCTCACTCGAAAACACTGCTTAAAGTGGCCGTCGCCTAATAACGGCAATGTGTCTTCGAACCAGCGTTCGTTGCGTACATAGGCCCACCTTTCGCGGTTGATGGCTCGGGGGGGAAAATGCGGAAGCAGTCAAAATGAAGCTGTTCATGACGAGTCTTTGTTTGAGGCTCATCACTCTTGCCTTCGCAGCGTTTAGCTCATCTTCAATGGAGCCGAGGGCGACAAGAGTCAGGCCCACCTCAACTGTTGCTTTATCTCTGTCTCTGCGCTGAGACAAATTACAGGTATGCGCATTGTAAGCCACCAGACAATAAAAAAATGGTTTTATGCTCCGGCGTCGCTGAATGTGATGTACATGCGCAGATTCTTTTTAATGTTTCCAATCTTGCTGCTTCCACAAACAGCGTCATTTTTTCTGCAGCGTTCTTCTGAGGCACCGCCTAAAGCAGTAGTCCGGCGCCGTGTGTCATCAGCGCCACTCCTTTCTGCAAATGATCCCCTTAGGTAACCAAAGGGGTTTACTTCAACGTACTTTACTTTTGCCCGTGTGTCACTGGTATAAGAGAGCTCGTGTCGCAGAAATGCCCCGCCGCGGTGGTCTAGTGGCTAAGGTACTTGGCTGCTGACCCGCAGGTTGCGTGATCAAATCCCGGCTGCGGCCGCTGCATTTTCCATGGAGGCGGAAATGTTGTATGCCCGTGTAGTCAGATTTGGGTTCACGTTAAAAATCCCTGGTGGTCGAAGTTTCCGGAGTCCTTCACTACGGCGTCTCTCATAATCATATGGTGGCTATGAGACGTTAAACCCCACATATCAACCAATCGTGTCGCAGCAATTCCGCCGTTGGCGTTGGCACAGTTGGTTGTGAGAGAAAAATTGAGAAAAAAAGCAAATAACATAAAGAATAAAGTCTTCCACCCATTGAGGATCGAAGCCGGGCCGTTCAGGTGGTAAGCAGGTATTCTTCCACAAACCACGACGTTACTTACAGCTGCTTCGGGAAAAAAAACACTACATAAATGCCATGTAGTGGGAGGAGCCTTCTTAACGCATTTTGTTCGACAGGTGTCACGACAAAAATAAGCTCGTTCGGCGATCTGTAGGCACATTGAGAGGCCATCGAACTACGTGGGAAAAAGGCCGGGATAGTGCAGCCATCGCAGCTAAAAACACAAAGGAACTTTCAAACAACTCTAAAAATGGACAGCTATGTCCATCTAGCGGAAAACATGTCATGCCTTTCCAGAGGCCTTCATCATGCCAGAGTAAACACTAGATCTTGTGCTGTCTTCTGTGAGACATGGTGAGACTCTTTATGACCTCTGAAATGGCGAGCGCGCGGCGTGTATCTAGGAGGTCATGCGACGCTTGCTTCAGAAAAAAAAGCTGTATGTTCTATTCGCGCGCGGTTGCTGGTACAATCTATAGTGTGCGTGCGTGCGTTTCTGCACGTGCGTGTGTGTGCGTGCTTGTGCGCATGCGCGTGCGCGTGAATGTTTGTGTGTGTCACAAAACACTATAAAATGTATGCACTTCGCACTTAAAGGGCGCACTAGGGGCCGGACTTCGCTATCGCGTCCAACACCTAAAGGTCAAGCTGAAGGGTCCCCCAAATTTGAATACATTATTGGCAGTGACCTTGCTCGACCTGATTTCAGGATGTTTCACAGGTATCTGTGTAAACAATAACACATCACAATAACACATGTTAAGCACAATAACAGCTTAGTTGAGTGGTACCTATTTTTCTGGTGCTTCACCATAACGCCGCTTTTTTAAGTCAAAGGAATTGTTTTCACACAGCAAGCTCTAGAATCGTTATTTCGGTTTAATTATGTCACCTAATGTAAGTTTTATTGAAATCGAAAATGATGACCAAGATCATATGTTTTTATCTGGTTCCATCATCACAAGTAAAAAAAAAATCGAAAGGAAAAATTGGGGCAGTAGCCAATCTCGGTCTTACGACCCGTGCCTCGGAAATCGAATGTCTTGCTCACTGGGTTCAACCAGTGCCCACTAGATATTAGGATTTCCGCAGTTTGCTTGAGGATACCATGCTATGAAACCAAAATTCAGTCGTCACGATGGTATTATTACAAAAATATGACATTACAAAAATACACACGCAACACACACACACACAAACAGTGTGCTTTTGCTTGCCTTGGTGGCGATCCCTGCTTCTTAGGTGCCTTCTTGTGCAAGGTATCAGTTAAATGCAGTGACGACGATAATTCTTCTGCGACAGCTGACGCTGCTGGTTGCCTGCCTGCCTGCTGGCTTGCTGGCTCGCCGGCCGGCTTGCTCGGCTGTTCAATTCGATGTCGATATGAACGCTTTCGCAATTCACAGCTCATAAAACATGCTTAACTATTATCAAATTTGTAATTTGAATTGAAATGCCGCTTGTCGAATTAGAGAAGAAATAGCCGTGGGCAAAGCATGCGGCGCGAAGATAACATCGTCGTTGGTCATTTGGAGGACCATACTGGATTTCAAGAAAAGGCCAGCACGCGAGGCGAACACACGTTTTTTTATTGTATGAGTTGAATGTCTGAAACCCATCATACGATTATTAGAAACAGCGTTCTGGAGGACTTCAGCAGATTCGACCTCCTGGGGTTCTTTAACGAGCGCTTAGACCTATATGATTACAATTGCCTCAAGGGTTTTCGCCTCCATCGAAAATTCTGGCCACCGTCATGCCTCTGACTGTCTGTGGTCGAACTAGAAGCTCTCGGCGCAAGCTACTGACGTAAAAACAACCATGCATCACCTAGCCAAAACCTGTCAATGACCTAAAAGCAACCAGCATTGAATCTGTCAGGCCTACAGACAACCTAGAGCGAACCAGATTTTTCTTCAGAATCACCCGGTTTCGCAGTTTTAAAGGCTTGCATGGCTTGTGCAAGTTGAACTGATTGGCGTGTTTTTTGTCATGGCCCTTTCTTCAACATTCCGAAAACCAGAAGAGAGTGTGTGACAGGAAGTGTTTAATAGTTCAACGAGAGTGTCACTTGGTACTTGTGTCCCTAAAGATATAATCGGTGGTGCCCACACGTTCTTTCAACTGCATCTGCACTCTATGCAAATTATTTCGTTTTTCTCTTACCTTGCAGGGGAAACGTGTTCTCCCTGCCGGTCTACCAAGCAGCGCCAACGTGCACGTCATGCCCCGACGGGCAAGAGTGCGAACGCTTCAGCGGCCTTTGCGCAGTGCGTGTCTGCTACTCACTTCTCACGTTTTCTCGTAGCTGCAAAAATCTGTGACAGATTGGCTCACGCTGTTTAGCCCAACGTTCTCAATTTTATTGCAGCCGCTTAAAAAAAGGGTGAAGCGATATTCTAAGAAATGGTGGTGTACAATTCTTTGGCGGTGCTTGTTGTGCAAAAGCGTCCATGTTAATCCGTAGTTTTCCACGAGAGTGTCTGCTGTAGACATGTGTAGCTGCTATGGGACATTAGATCATGGGATACAACCTTGTAGTAATAACTGCTGTTGTTCTGCATCGCAAAACCACGATACGATCTTGAAGCACATTGTAGTGTAGGGCTTCAATAATTTCGGCCATTTAAGTTCTTTACCACGCACCTAAAAAAGAAAGAATATGAAGACAAGGACCAGTTTGTAGCACGAAGCCACAAGGAGTACAGTGTTCTTCGAGTTGTCAAATAATTCACCCTCAGGCTGTAAATTGCTAGCTTCCTGCTTAGTTCAATTGGCAGAGCCACCACTATGGAAAGGCGTTGGTCCCGGGCTCGAACCGCAGACTGGGATGAATTTTTCGGCAACTAAGAGGCTTTTTTGTCTGAGAAATCTGGATGTATTTTCTTGTGGCTTGGTGCCGCAAACAGATGAGTCTTTTTTTTCTTTTCATAGCCCTTCTGTTCCCTTTCGGGTTTCCGCAGAACTCATGCGCAGCACCTAAAAAAACTTCACGCCGACGGCGAAGGAATGAATGTGATAGCAACAAATTCGAGTGCCACACAAAGAACGGAAAGCCCGTCTAAAAGAGCAGCACACTGGTCAAGCACAAGGAACGCATGAAAATGAAACGCACAGGACGAGTGCAAACTAGCGACGTTCAGAGCTTGACACCTAATGGCTGTTCATCACAAAGACACAGAATTATATACAAGATGAGTGCTAACTAACAGTTCTTACTTCATTGGGTATGAACAGCGTGCTTTTTTTCGCGAACGGGGACACTTCAGCGAGCTAAGTGACCTTTGTGCGTTCCGTAACTACAGCGCATACTTTCTGGCAAAAGCATCAGGCGTACAAACCTCCCTCGTCAAAAGATAAGCGTGCGCGCGCATGGGCGACTATGAGCTGAAGGCAAAGTACATCTTCACGCCCCGCCAAGGTGGTCTCGTGGCTAAGGTACTCGGCTGCTGACCAGCAGATCGCGGGATCGAATCCTGGCTGTGGCGGCTGCATTTTTGATGGAGGCGAAAATGCTAGAGGCACATGTTCTCAGATTGGGGTGCACGTTAAAGAACATCTGGTGGTCTAAATTTCCGGAGCCCTCCTCTACGGCGTCTCTCATAATCATATGCTGGTTTTGGGACGTTAAACCTCACATATCAGTCAAATCAAAGTACATGTTCACAATGAGCACAGTGCTAAGCACACACTTCGCGCCATCTCGCTATCTCACTGCTAATGCAGAGAAGATGCGTTGACGGGAAAAACCAGCCGATAGTGTCCATATATCTACTATCGCGATATAAGCACGTGAGCATCTAGCATATTGTCTGAAATAAATGTAGTCACCGCGGCCGTATTTGTAACCCGCAACCTTTGGGTGAACAGTGAGTTCTAACTGACAGCCCACCCTTAGTTTTGGAACCCTCCCTTTTGAAACTCGCTGAAGTGGCAAGTAATATCATACTAAACCATCAAACCTCGCTTTCAAATTGTCATCTGCCGTACTAATGTACTATGCGCAGCAGATATTCGTGCGTCGTAAATACGTGTAATAAATGTTTGCGAACATTCTGTTTAGACGAAAATATATTTAATGTAAAATCACCATGTCTTGCATAACGTGTTCATCTTAACGTGATAGCGTTAGGGTGCTCCTGTCGCACGAATTCCGCCGGCAGGGTCGGCACCGTTGTTGGTGAGCGAAAAATATAAGAATAAGCAAATAATATCAAGATTGAAATTTTTGTTCCCATTGACGTTCGAACCGAGGCCGTTGGCGTGGCGAGCAGGTATCCTACCACAAAGCCACAATGTTCTTTGCAGCTGCTTCGAAAAAAAAAAGAAACTACATAAATGTAATCTAGTGAAACGCGTCTCTTTGACGCATTTTGTTTGACAGGTGTCACGACGAAAGCGAGCCTATTCGGCGATTTGTAGGCGCATTTGGGAGGCCATCAAATTACGTCGAGAAAAGCCGGAATAGTGCAGCTATTACCGCTAAAAACACACAGGAACTTTCAAACAGCTCTAAAGATGGACAACTATGTCCATCTGGCGGAAAACATATTAAGTCTTTCTAGAAGCGTTGATCAAGCAAACAGCAAACGATAATGTGCTGCAATCTGCGAGGTATTGTGAGACTCTTTAAGGCCTCTGAGATGGTGAGCGCGCGGCGTGTATCTTGGAGGCCATGCGATTCTTGCTTTAGATCAAAAACCTGTATGTGCCATTCGCGCGTGCGCGTGCGTGTATGTTTGTGTGTGTATGTGTGAGAGAGAGAGAGAAAGAGAGAGACATTCGCGCGCGTGTGTGTGTGTGTGTGTGTATGTGTGCGCGTGCGCGCATGTGTGTGTATGTGTGAGAGAGAGAGAAAGAGAGAGAGACATTCGTGTGTGTGTGTGTGTGTGTGTGTGTGTGTGTGTGTGTGTGTGTGTGTGTGTGTGTGTGTGTGTGTGTGTGTGTGTGTGTGTGTGTGTGTGTGTGTGTGTGTGTGTGTGTGTGTGTGTGTGTGTGTGTGTGTGTGTGTGTGTGTGTGTGTGTGTGTGTGTGTGTGTGTGTGTGTGTGTGTGTGTGTGTGTGTGTGTAACAAGACATAGTGATAAATATGCACTTGGCGTTTGAAGGGTGAACTAGCGGCCGGATTTCGCTATCACGCTGAACTCTTAAAGGCGAAGCCTAAGGGTTCCTTAATTTTTTTCCTTGATCATTACGTCATGAACTAATACACTTTGACGCTTTTAATACTGATTCAGGATGACAAACGCCATGAAATACACTCCAAGGAAAGTCCTCGCAGTGCGTAATAATATATAAGGTTTTGCCCGCCAAAACTATAAATAAGAGGCAGGGTGCAAGAGCTACGGATGTCATTTCCATGTGGTGTAACTTAACATGAACTGACGTCGCACATTCTTCTAGCTCTTACTTTCCACCTCAATGCAACCCTGCGGTTGGGATCACACCCGCAACCTTCGAATCAGCAGCTGAGCACCATAAAAGCTACACCCCTCCACTGAGGGCTCATCACAAAGATGTGGTGGCGGAGAGGGTGTGGGGCAGTTTTCTACGGCTGCAACATTCGATGTCATACCGAATATGGCAGCTCGACGGTTTTTCAATCGAGGCACACAGAGCGGTAATGCGAGGTGCATCAGTTGAACGTAAGGTGAAAGGAATGAAGCCAGTTTGTGACACTTTTCTATGGCTCCCTACTTTCTGGGCTCCCGAATAAGCTTTACCACCGTATAATTTTATCAGTATTCTTATAGCACTATTCGGTGCAAGTCACACGTACGTCATAAGTGCAGGAATGCACAAGAAATCTCAGCACAAGTAAAGTGTTAACCTTTACGCTTACTGTCATTTATTCGTCATTCTTGGCTATGGGCCCCGGAATATAGTGTTTAAACTTTGTTTGACAGCTGGCTAGAATATACAGCAGGCACTGTCTACTAATCTTGCAGCTTGTCGAGAAATTTATAACAATGGTAATGTGTATTTTGCTTTTTATGCGTCTTCTTAGCTGCTAAATATGTATTTGCGTCTTCTTAGCTGCTAAATATGTATTTTTATTGCCATATTGGGCCTCCTGTCCAATATAATAATGCACTTATATTTTACCTTGTTTTTACCTGGTAAATTTTTTACCCGTTAAATCCCAACCTACGATTGTAATTACTTTGAATTTTTGTCCTGAAGCTTCCAC
The DNA here is from genome assembly GCA_013436015.1 of Rhipicephalus annulatus. Lineage (NCBI taxonomy): Eukaryota > Metazoa > Arthropoda > Arachnida > Ixodida > Ixodidae > Rhipicephalus > Rhipicephalus annulatus. The sequence continues at coordinate 63,548 of WOVY01005539.1, forward strand.
ATCAATGTATTCGTGACTATATTACGCTGCTTTTATGAACCAACCTGAAATTCTCGGTGCGTTAGCGTTAGCAGGCATGACCAAGCAAACGCTGATCTCTTCAATAGAGACAGATATCACCGAGTGTTTCATCTACGTCACAAGGGGGCCCAGAGCAACGGCCCATTCTACTATTTACTTTTTTGCTATCAGCGTTGTAGGCAAGCATGCCAACAACAAGTTCGTGTAGAAGCAGGTAGTCGCTTTTGCATGGGTACTGCCATGTACTGTCATGTTGTAGTTTCTCTAATGGCTGTTATTTGTACAACAAGTGGACATAGATAACGTAAATGCGATGAAAAAAAATGTGACGTACCGGTGTGGAGTAACACGTGCTAAACAAGCGCAAATGTCTAAACCCCAAGAATGGTAATTATACCTGGAACTATGTTAAGTTGCGAAAGCATAAAGCTTGCCTGCACCTCGTAGCTTTGACATTGCTGAATGGTATTGGTGAGGTGAAATATGGTATCAGGATTATTATCAGAACTAGCACCGAACCACATTCTCGTTTCCCTATTAAGCATACATGCTAGAGCACCACCTGGGTTTTAAATATTCTTTAAAAATGTCTTTAGAAATCAGTCATTCTGCTTCACATACAATTTAATTCTGTACATGTGCTATTAGAACTCAACCTTACTGAAGATAAGTACCAGTTAGGTGCCAGGGTAAGCACTCAAAATACCTTGACTCTGCACGAAGAAAGATTCTTGGCAGCCGTTATCGTTGCGGCACCTGAAGGAGCAGACGCGAACCACGTGTTTTGTCTACGTGGCCTATGAGATCTACTTAGGCAGCGTGCTAAACACGTTAAGCCAAGCAGTACACTAGGGGGGAAAAGTCGAGCACTGGGGGAGAGTTTCTGCCACACAACAATGATCGTCATGTACTTCGAGTAGTTTTTCTCCACGTTACCACCACGGTGCTAAAAGTTCACGGCCGCGGACTGCACGTCCGTTATAAGTGTGTAGCAGAACTACTCCCCAAGTACTCCATTTTTCCTTAGAGTGAGGAAGGCCGATGTGGAAGTGCCACTACCGGACGAAACACCGAAATCAAGGATTAGGGTAGGCTCCTACATTTTTTTGAAATTCGTTCTTCTCGACTACGTTGTCTTTAAATTGCATTAGTCAACACACAATGCAACGCGCAATTCCTGGTACGTCCGACTCTAGGTCAGCGAAAATTCAGGCGCCCATTCAGACTCACTCGTAAAATTTGTTTTGCCCTTAGTTCTCACTCACCTTCCGGCTCAGTAAATTTTTTTTCCGCCAGACCCACTCGAACTCCAACTCACAGCTTGATCGAGTAAGTTCAAGCGAGTCGACTCATGTGAATCCGTTAGCATATAATCAGATTTTTTGATCATGACAATAACTCACGTAATCATTACTCTTCTGGGCGCCTTTGAATATGGCGATTAGTTAATCTGGCTTGCTTTCGAATGCGAGTTATGAAAGGTTGAAAACCTGTTAGGATATTTATTCTTGAAAACGTTACGCACATAAATATATTAATGAAAAACTCCTGTGAAAAGTTTCATAGGCGTCGGCGGAGGCACTCATTACACAATCCGTGTCTTTCATCAATCAATATTTAAATGGTGTGTACAAATGAAACTGCTTTGAAAGACGTATGAGCAGGCGTGAGTTAAAGAGTGAATCCAGGTAAGGCTGATAATAATGCTGAAGATGAGTAAGTAAGGTCATACGTCGGCAATAACGGCAACTTCTTGGACTCTATCAAGAAATATATCTTGTGCTTTAGACTCACTCAAACACAGACTCGCCAAAACTGTCTTGGGCCACACTTCCTCGAACTGGCACTCAGGAAAATTTTCTTCAACCGCACTCACTCGAACTTGGACTCACAAAAATAGTACAGACCTGGACTCATGAATGTGCTTGCCGACATATGCTTCTGACGCCCTTGTATATGTCACCATACTTATGCACTCAATTATCTTCGTACTTTGCAGTTTCCATAACATGGACGACGATAAACGGATGCAGGCGTATGAACGGATGGACGGACCGATGGACAGGCAGACATACAAAATATATTGTCTTGAAATATCCCCCCAAAAAAGGATGCTCATTCTCATTATTTTCGCTTACGCTTGGTTTCAATATGTACAAAGATAACTGAACCCTGATCACACTATGGGTCCGGGCTGTAGCATGCTGGGGATCTGCCATCTGACGCCATCGCTCGGTGTCCCGCATGCGAAACCCAGTATAGCATTAGCCATGTATACCATAGCCATGTATAGTACAGCACAGCGATGGTGCGGTATATAGAGAGAAGGGTGAGGATGAGAGAAATGAAGAGAAGAGAGGGTGTGGCTATCGCATATAGCCATCTGCAGTATCACGAAGACACATGTGTATTTGTGCAGGTAAAACGCAGTCTTGTATCGTAAAGGACAGTAAAGTGTATTGTATTATACTAGAGCATAGTTTAGTGAAGTAGAGCAACGGGGAAGAGTGAAGGAAGTGAGGAAGGATCAGATAGGAAAACGTAGCTGAGAAGTTAAAGAGCACCAAAGACATGAGTAGTATAGCATAGTGAAATGTATGAAGTAGGACTCATTAGCGGGATTGTGAGGAGGACGGGGAGCGTAGAGCATAGCGTGGCCGTGAAGAGTACAATACAGCGTGGAGAAAGAGAACTGAGGGTGAGGCATAAGTAAGAGGACGCCACTGCATCACAAGAAAAGCTTTCCTTTGACACCCTGGACGCTGAACAGGCTGCATTTTTCGAAGGTTCCCAATGTTGGCGCTCTCTTTCCTGTAAATGCTAGTGTCGCCGAAGAGCAGGGGAAGTATTGCTTCGCGGTTCGTGCAGCCTGGGCCACTCGATAAAACAAACAGAGCCCACTTTGAGTGCAACAGCGCACGTTTTAGTGGTTTTTATGAAGCCAAGAAACACAACCATACAACAAAGAAAAGTTCATTGAGCAAGTGTACACTATGACTAGAGTATTCATATGCTAAAAAGTGTAAAGGACAATGTAAATCTTAAGCAGTGTTCGGCGAAAGCCTGGGACCATTACACTGACCAAATTACTGCGAAAGCTGTTGAGATAACAACTCAGATCACGCACAGCGCCGTAGTTGTCCGCCACCGCCGCCCCCGCCGGTGTCCGTAACAACACCACACGAAATGAGAAAATAAAAAAACTAGCACCAATGACACAGTGGGGCTCGAGCCCGGGTCCGGTGGGTGCCAATCCATTATTCAACCAATGAGCCATGCCGGTGCTTGGAACTTGTTGGCAAGCTTAGGTGCAGGCTTGATGTCGGAAAAGCTATCGTGTTAATGCTAATTACAAAGCGTTTTAAAACAGCGAAAGAACAAGCAGTCGTCGCACAATGTGAATAGCGTAACGAGTCGGTCGTCCAATGTTCCAGTCTATAAAAAGCTTGTTCTTGTTCACCTATTACCTATGGCAGATACCCACTTCAGGCATAAGTCCTCATTGCCATCAGCCACTGCATGAACGATTTACACAAAATTCCTTGCAAGTGTGTAGCGGATGCCACACTTCTGAGAAGAATGACGAAAATAGCATAGGAAATTGCAGCCTGCTGCCCAAAAATTTTTAAAAATATTGTTACGTAAAAATGACACGAGGCGTGTCTATTTAAAATCTGTATTCAAACTGATGCGTATGGCGTTGACTAAAATGGAGGACAACACGCCCAACCGACCGACCTCTTCCTCGTTGTCGTCTTCTGACCCTTGATATGTAAGGCACGTAGCATTACCCCCCCCCCCCCCGGCGGTAAAAGCTCCATCTCGGTGCACATTACCTACGGTATTCAGTAGGCAGGTGGTAAAGTTTTAGCCTGCTGACGTGCACAACATCACTGGGTGTGGTTGCAGGCAGGCTTGTGGTCTCAGATTCAGCAATGATCTCATAGGTGACGTCGGTTACCTGGTGGATGATACGGTAAGGACCCATGTAGCGAGACAACAACTTCTCTGATAAGCCAACTCGACGAACTTGGAACCACAGGAGAACAAGAGAACCGGATGAGAAGTGAATGTCAGCATGCCGGCTATCGTAGATGGCTTTCAAGGTGGTTTGCGAAGCCGGAAGTCTAGAGCAGGCGATCTGAAGTGCGTGGTCGGCACGAGCAATAGCGTCGCGTGCATATTCGGTTGACGGCGTTGTAGTGGTTGGGAGTAGGGTGTCGAGTGGTAACTTCGTATCACGGCCATAAAGCAAATAAAAGGTGAATAACCAGTAGTGTCGTGGCGCGAAGAATTGTACGCGAAGGTCACGTGAGGTAGTGGCAGGTCCCAGTCATGGTGGTCGGGGGACACATACATCGCGACCATGTCCGTGAGGGTCCGATTTAGCCGTTCGGTAAAGCTGTTTGGGGATGGTAGGAAGTGGTCAGCTTGTGGTGCATCGAGGAAGAGCGCAGATCGTCGATTACACGGGACAAAAATATGCGGCCGCGATCCGTGAGTAATGGGCGAGGAGCGCAAGGTGTAGGATGACGTCGTGGAGCAAAAAGTCCGCAACGTCAGTAGCGGTGCTGGTGGGGAGCGCTCGAGTGATGGCATACCTAGTCGCGTAGTCTATAGCAACGGCGACCCACTTGTTGCCCGATTTCAACTCGGGAAAAGGACCGATAAGACCTATACCAACACCGAAAAAAGGTTCGGTTGAGATGGAGATCGGTTGAAGAAGTCCAGCCGGGGGCGCAGTAGGTCGCTTCATACGTTGGCATTTATCGCAGGAGTTCACGTAACGGCGAACGGACCGGGCGAGACCGCGCCAAAAGAAGCGGCGACGCACGCGGTCGTACGTCCGAGATACACCAAGATGACCAGCAGTTAGTTCATCGTGAAGCTCGTGCAGCACGGTTGAACGCAAATTTTTTGGCACGACAAGAAGAAGCTCAGGGCCATCTGGCTGGAGGCTACGACGGTACAGCGTGCCATTCAGGAGGACGTACATGCGAAGTAACGTGTCGTTCGGAGCAGATTCGAAACGGTCAATAAGTTGTAGCAGAGAAGCATCACGACGTTGTTCATTACGAATCTGAAGAAACTGGGACATTGACATGACGCTGAGGCTAGGCTCGATGTCTGGTTTGTCGGGCTGATCAACGGGGTAGCGGGATAAGCAATCAGCGTCCAGATGAAGACGTCCAGACTTATAGGCAACCGAGTAGGAATACTCCTGTAGGCGTAATGCCCAACGACCAAGTCGTCCAGTGGGGTCCTTCAGAAAAGAAAGCCAACGCAGCGCGTGATGATCTGTGATGACACGGAAAGGGTGGCCATACAAGTAAGAACGGAATTTTGAAACCGCCTAAACAAGAGCGAGACATTCCCGTTCTGTTATAGAATAATTGCGTTCAGACTTAGAAACCAGATGGCTTGCGTACGCGATTACATGGTCGTTGCCCCGCTGAATTTGCGCCAAAACTGCACCAATTCTGTGACCACTCGCGTCTGTTCGCACTTCTGTAGGAACATGGGGGTCGAAATGTGCAAGAATAGGAGGTGTCGTTAGAGCGGTGATTAGCTGAGAGAGGGCGTCCGCTTGAGGAGGGCCACAACAAAATGGGACGTCTTGTTTGAGAAGGTCGGTGAGTGGCCGTGCGAGTGCCGCAAAGTTTTTTACGAACCGGCGAAAGTAGGAGCAGAGGCCCACAAAACTGCGAACATCGTGGAGAGAGCGTGGGACTGGGAAGTTTGTTACAGCGCGTATTATCGCCGGGTCTAGCCGTACGTCGGCAGCGTCAACAAAGTGACTCGATACAGTAATCTGACGAAGACCGAAGTGGCACTTGGAGGAATCGAGCTGCAGGCGGGCTCGTTGAAATATGGATAGAATGGTCGAAAGGCGTTCAAGGTGGGTTGCAAAGGTAGGTGAGAAAATGATCACGTCGTCCAGGTAACACAAACATGTCGACCATTTAAATCCTTGTAGGAGCGTGTCCATCATGCTCTCGAAGGTCGCTGGAGCGTTGCAGAGCCTGAATGGCATGACCTTGAATTGGTAAAGACCGTCAGGGGTAACGAAGACGGTCTTTTCTTGGTCCATGTCATCTACAGCAATTTGCCAGTAGCCAGATCGGAGGTCGAGAGATGAAAAGAAGGTGGCGCCATAAAGGCAATCAAGGGCATCGTCAATGCGTGATAGAGGGTACACGTCTTTTTTGGTAATTTTGTTGAGGTGGCGATAATCAACGCAGAAACGCCATGAGCCGTCTTTCTTTTTTACTAATTCCACGGCAGATGCCCAAGAGCTCGTTGATAGTTCGATTACGTTTTTCGTAAGCATTTTGGCCACTTCTTTCTGAATCACTTCTCGCTCGGACGCTGACACGCGGTACGGCAAACGGTGAATGGGCGCAGAGTCACCAGTGTTGATTCGGTGAGTGACAATTTTAGTCTGGCCCAAGGGACGATCGTCGGTGTCGAAAATGTCACTGTATGAGGCCAAAACTTGGCAGAGAGCGTCGGCCTGGTGAGGCGACAACTCCGATCTAATCATGTTTCGAAAAATACCATCGTCTGATCTGGGTGACCGTGAGACTGAGCTTCGATCAAGAGCAGATACAGCGACAACACTGACATTGTCCTCTGTTATGGCAGTTAACTGGGCCAGAGACATCTGGCAGGGCAACACTTGAGGGGCGAAACCAAAGTTAAGGAGCGGAAGTAACACACAGTTGTCCGCTATGGTCGCGATGGTATAGGGCACAGTAACACTGCGCGTCAGCCGAACGTCAGTAATTGGCGTAACGATATAATCACCGTCAGGAACGGGAGGGGTCGATGACAAAGACACGTACGTGACGGCTCGAGGTGGCAGGCGAACGAAAGTGGTTGGGCTCAAGCGGCTGGTGGGCTTTGCAGAGTAGTCGGCAAAGATTGGTAGACCAAGGCTGAAGGTACCAGATGAACAATCAATTAAGGACGAGTGTGCCGAAAGGAAATCAAGGCCAAGTATGAGGTCATGAGGGCAGCAGGCTAGCACGGCAAAAAGAACCCCGGCGTGACGACCGGCAATGCTGACACGAGCAGTGCACATTCCGATCACTGGTACAGTACCACCATCGGCAACACGTATTGCCTGCGTCGTAGATGGCGTCATAATCTTTTGTAAGCGGCAGCGTAGAGAAGCGCTCATAATAGACAGGTGCGCACCTGTGTCAATGAGGGCGGTCACAGGAACATGGTCGACTTGTACTTCAAGCAGGCTATGGTGCGTGGGAAGCGTCAGTAGAGGATTTTCGGCCATCATTGGTATTGCAGCTTCACCTCTATAAGCTGCAATATCTAGTTTTCCTGCTGCTGTCGTCCAAAGAAGCTCGGCGAGGAAAAGCGCCGAAGTGGCGGAGAGAGGGATTGGCGACGTAGCGGCGATGGGGAGCGAGAGCTGCGGTGACCGGACGAAGGGGCGTCAGGGTAGCGGCGACCGGGCAAAGGGGCGTCAGTGGAAGGCTCGTAAGATGACGGCGAATAGAAATTGAAAGGTGCGGCGACTGAACGTCGAGGGATCGTTGGATGCATGAGCGCCGAGGTAGAGAAAGTCCGACGTGGTTGGTTTGACCAACGGCGGCGGCAATAGCGAGAAACGTGCCCAGGCTGGTGGCAGCAAAAACAAATAGGCAGGTCGTCGGGTGTTCGCCATTCCGAAGGGTTACGGAAGGGCATTGTTGAAGGTGAACGGCGAGCGTGTCCTCGGGAGTAAGACGGGTCTTCAAGGCGAGTCAATGGACATGCTGATGAAAGGCCGAGGTTCGCAAACTCCTGCCTCACCACAGCTTGTATTAACGCCACTGACGGCTGTTGTTGGTCAGAGGCGAGCGTTGCGAAAACGGGTGGCTGAAGAGGAGCCGGACAGGCGGCTTCGATTTCCCTACGAACAATGCGTGTGACGTTGTCGTAAGTGGGGGACTGGTGGGCGGCTTCACACGATGAGGTTGCGGCCGTGTTGGGCAGCCGGGTGAATCGCTGAGTAATACGGCGGCTCTTGGCTTCTTCGAACCGCCGGCACTCTTTAATGATGGCGTCGACGGTGACAACGTTGTTGTAAACTAGAAGAATAAATGCGTCGTCTGCTATGCCTTTCAGCACATGGGCCACTTTCTCAGACTAACTCATGTGCTCGTCAATCTGCTGGCATAGGGCGATGACGTCGTGAATGTACGCGACGTACGACTCCGTCGACGTCTGTGCACGAGCCGCCAGTTGATTCTGCGCTGGGATCTGCCGCCCAACGGTGTCGCCAAAAAGGTCGCGGATCTTCTCTTTGAAGGAGTCCCAGTTTGTAATCTCCGCTTCGTGCGTGTCGAACCACACTCGCGGTGGGCCATCGAGGTAGAAAAGCACATTGGCAATCATAAGAGTCGGGTCCCACCTATAGCTTGCGCTGACCCGTTCGTACCGGTTGATCCATTTGTCGACGTCAACGCCATCCTGACCAGAAAATACACCGAGATCACGAGCAGGAGGTAGAATGACGTATGTAGAAGTCACGGAAGGGGCAGGTGGTGAAGACGATGGTTGTTCAACCTGTGACATGGTTGGACCTACGATGATGCGGCCGTTGCGGAGCTTCGTGATAAAGACGGGGAAGTACCCAGCACCACCACCACAAAGATGTTACGTAAAAATGACACGAGGCGTGTCTATTTAAAATCTATATTCAACACGAGGCGTGTCTATTTAAAATCTATATTCAAACTGATGCGTATGGCGTCGACTAAGATGGAGGACAACACGCACAACTGACAGACCACTTTCTCGTTGTCGTCTTCTGACCGCTGATATGTCAGGTACGTAGAAATATTAATGCTGTAGCGTGTGTGAATCAAGTGTGTTGCAGCAGTTGCCTTATGAGTGTTTAGAAAAGGCTCTGAGGGGGCGCTCTTTTAGCTTTCGGTCTGGCTTAGCTGCACCATCCGCGCAGGCCTGGCGCTTTTTATGCCATTTCATTTTAAAGCGAAAACTATTATTGCGATAGCAAATATATGGACACTCTTGGCTAAATTTTGCTGCTGGCGTCGGCATAACTTACCGTATATGTACACGTATCTATATACCTGAAAACACAAGAAAGAAAGAAAATCCTGTAAAAGACTCCAGTACACGAAATCGACCATTAGACCTCCGCGTCGTGAATGCGAGGTGTTAACTATTGAGCCACTGAAAGGCACCTCCTTCAACGATTAAAGGACAAGCTATTTATATCTACCACTTACCGCTGTTGGCGGGCATCTCGGGGAGGGGGGGACTATTGTGTTTTCAGCATTATCAGCAAGATGTCGCAATGAGCGCACGGCGGCTCTCATCGCTCACTATACGGGCGCTCACTATAGCTCACTATACGGCCCGTGGAGAGAAGGTAAGTGGACGATCTCTTGTGCGGCCTTATCTCCCGGTTGGGAGGATATACATCTTGGCTGGCATTGGGCGTGCACTGTAACAATTCTGTTCTAGTTAAGAAGCGCACAAAGGTCACTGCAATGACTGCACAGCCTCTCTTTGCGAAAATGGCGCGCTTTTCAGACAGCGAACTAACAGCTAAGACGCTCATTCGAGTTCATCTGTACCTATGGGTACCTTTCGTGCTTCATTTGTACGTGAGAAACGCGGGGCACGTTTCAATCTGCTTGCCATTCTGCACGTGACCTTCCAATTTGTTGTTATCGCATTTATTGCTTCGCCCTTGCGGCAAATCTGTGACTTTTTTAATGAAAACACCAAAGACACAGGGGAATTTGCACCCAGATACCCTGCAGGCCAGCCGAGTATTCTACCACTGAGCGGCGCCGGCACTTGGGACTCGCTTTCAAACTTCCCTCAAGCAGGCTTGATGTCGGGAAAACAGCCGCGTTATTATGAGTAATAAAGCGTTTTAGAACAGCAAAGAAACGTCCAAGCGTCACACAATCCGAATTGCTCAACAGCTTGGTCGTCCGATTCTCCAGCCCATTATAAAAGCTTATTCTTGATCACCTATTAACTATGGCGCGTACCCACTTCAGGCCTAATTCTTCATCATCATCAACTACTGTATGAAAAAATGGCACTTCCTTGCAGGTGTTTAGCGGATAGCACGCATCTCCGAAAAATCACGAGTATGGCTTTATAAATGCCGGCCAACTACGCAGAAATTATTATTATTTATAAGGTAGTGGGTGCCGAGCAAGCCTGCTTGAAGCAGCTACCCGTATAGTGTACAGAAAAGGCTATGAACGACCGGTCTTGGGGCTTTCGCTGTGGCTGTGCTCGGCGTGCCGCGCAGGGCTAGCCGTTTTTTTTTTACTCAGAATGGAAGGGCAAATAAAAAGAATGCGTGCTTGTTTTCTTTCCTTTATTTTACCCTATAAACCCAGCGAGATGCAACACTAATCTACTTACGTCTCGCACGCGTTTGTATCCTCGCGATTCGCCCATCAGGCAGACATTATTCGCGTTCCAGCGTCATAAAGCTTTTATCCTCCCGCGTGAGAGGAAACGCCACAGCTGGCACCATTCCAAGGAACTGCACAGACGCCGATCACCGCGAGTATTAAACAATTAGATTGATTGATTTTTATGTGGGGTTTGACGTCCCGAAACAACCATATGATTATGAGAGACGCCGTAGTGAAAGGTTTCGAAAATTTCGACCTCCTTGGGTTCTTCACCATGCACCCAAATCTCAGCACATGGGCCTAAAACATTTCCGCCTACATCCCAAATGCAGCCGCCGCAACCAGGATTCGATCCCACGACCTGCGGGAAAGCAGCCGAGTATCTTGGCCACTAGACCACCGCGGCAGGGCTTTCAACTCAATTAGGGCTTTCACCTCATTACTTATCAGGCTTTCACCACAATTAGGGCTTTCACCTCAATACTTATCAACAGCGTTAAGCGCAGTTTCACTCAGCCTTCACTATTAGGAGTGTTTAGAAAAACAAACTGGCCCGTATCTGCATGTTTCGCTGCAAATGGCATCGATAGAGGAAAGTTTTGCGTCTGGAGAGTGTGCAAAACGTTTATTTGACGTTCTGCGTGGCAAGATTGGTGAATTGTATTCTGGAGGCACTGAGTTAGAGTTTCTCGGTGAGAGCGAAGGTGAATGAGCGCATCGAGGCACGTGAGACCCGAGCGCTATCTGGCAGTTATCTTCAAAAACGAAGGAATGCGTACACACATGACTCAGCGGCAATAAGGAGCAGAACCCAAAATGACCAGCAGGTGTCACCACCTTAGAGTCACTACCTTGTCGTCTTAGCAAAACGTTAGAAACACTTGCTTTATGGCGCATGGCGTTGCATTGTCAGTGCAGCGCATTAAACGTTACGGTCCCCATAATTACTTTTTCTATGCCTTCTCTAGTATAAAGGCAAACATACAGAATATTGGCGTAATGTTATTGTGCCTCACATATGCGCAAAAATTGCTTTTTAACTGACAATTACAGACATAGGAACACTGAAGACTGGGCAATGTTGGTGGGCGCTGCGAATTCGGGTGAATTTTGGCCGTCAGGGTATCGTTTCGGCAGACAAACACACAAATGTACAGAGAGGCAAAAAGACGGAAAAACCAAAATTTTTGCGTCAAAGTACCAGAAAAAAAATACTGTCGTCTTTAATGGCGTATTCAGTTGGCTGCTCTGGTCTTCTGGCTCATAGTCGCCAGATGCAGAGGCAGCTCGCAGTCGGAGCATGAGTGGCAGCGTACCAACCGGATATATCGGCAATCTCAGAGCACTTAGAGGAGCTAGTGTTACTGTATAGGCTACGGTATGCTGGATGTAGCGAAATCCTCCTGAGCTCAGCACATAAATCTCACGATCATCCTCGTCCAAAATACTCTCTTCAAGGCAAATCACAAGGCTGTCTACGAGCTGCTTTAACGAAAGCATTGACGTTCCCCCCGCCTTCAATAGCCGCCTCGTTATTACATGGTGCATTTATGGCTTCGTAGATGTTAACTCGCCCCACACACGTGCAAGAACCTCATTAACAACGCACCTGTACGAAGTATTATGCGTCTGGTGATACCCCCTTTCTAAATGCATGCTCGCGCACTTCACCCAGCTTTCCTGCAGATAGCCACGTGATTGGCTGGCTTGTGTCACCCGATCCAGGTCAGATCGCAAAGCTCGCACTTCGAAATCAGAATGGTCGCCAGCGCTCTGAGTCAGAGGCTGACGCTCTGAAAGAACCAACCGAAGGTAGTCCGGGCACTCGAATTCCACCAACCGAAGGCGCACCCACTTTTGATAGCGCTCAAAAACGCACAATTGAATACGCCATAAAAATCACGGCATGTTCACGAGCGAATGATGACTAGTAGGGCGAAGCATCCGTGCTTCTATCCGTCCATACATCCACGCGTCCATCTGTCCGTCCGCGTGCCTATCATCCGTCTGTCTGTCTCTCACTCACACTAACGCCACCTGCCGAGTCATACAACTAGGCTTTAAAGCTTCGTCGGGTTTTCCCCTAAAAAGTGGGTAACAATTAGAGTACCAGGTAATCTGCTATGGAACAGCATAAAGCCGTCCCGTGGGCCTCACACCTAATGAGGCCCTGCATGGCAACTTTGGTGTGTTTAGAGAAACACATTCTCACGAACAGTGAAGATCAATTACAATCCAACAGAACATCGCGTCAGAACACAACACACACACACACACACACGCACACACACACCAAAAGTTGTTACAAAAAGATATGTCTGCATAGTTACACGGAACACAACATAAACGGATACACAAGAATTGTTACAAAAAGATATGTCTACATATGCACAATACATGGCAAACGAAGAACACACGTGAAATGCAAAGGTCTATATGTCAGGTATTTACGAACCATTTACAGAGTATTTGTGCGAGTACCAACAAAGATAAACCTACCAAAACCAGGCCGGCCTGGAAACAAGCTTTCAACATCTCTTGTAGACGAACACAAAAGAGCAGTACCAGTGTCGAAGGAATTCCTTCTCATCTAGAGAAAAGAGTTCCTCCGACAAACAGATGGTATTTCTTTGTGCAGTCGCTCCAAAATTGAGAAGAGAGCATGGCGGCGACGACCCGCTGCAACGGCCTCACCACGATTACGCCAAAGACAGTAGGCACCAGCAACAATGAGAAAGCAGGCGAAGCGACCTCGAGAACAACGTCTAGAAGAAAGAAAGCTGTTTACTCCGAGGCCATGAAATCCAGCTTGCACAGCCCTCCAGAAAACACGAGTAACGACGCATTGTCTTAAAACATGCTGATTTGTTTCCCGTGGGAAGCATTTTGGACATGTTAATTGCTGATGGGAACATTCTCCACCTTTCAAGGCGGTCAAGGGTAGGAAGAATGCTCCACCCCAGCCGCCACATGAAGTGCTGGAGGTGGCCAGGCAGAAATGATGCCGTCATTATGCTCCGAGACACACGACTAGAGCAGGTGTGGCGTGCCGGAGGAACTAACGGGAGCAACAAAGCGGCTGTTGTGTCAACGATAGGATTGTCTAACACATCTACCTCAGGGCAAGACGACTGGATATGACGAAAAACACGACAGCTGTTGTGGAAACAAAGGAAGTATTACTGATTGTGCGCGCCGATTAAGGTGGACATTATAATAAATACCGAAAGTGAATGCCTATAAAATAATATGCCAGAGTTCAGGCAGGAAATTCCTCTCTTTGTACGAGGCGCAACAGGAAGCGCAGGGCCAGTAGCCGGCAGCGTATTGATACCGAAGGGAAAGCAAAACCTCCTTGGGAACACTGCTGTCCTAACGCCACATGAGAAACCAACTCAGTGCCACCAGTCCGAAAGAAGGAACACAATGCAGACTGCAATGACCTCACGATGCGTAAACGCGGCTGCTCCACGTGAGAAAGGTACCAAATGCGACCGCATAACGCCGTCTGCGCAAGGTACCTCCGCTCAAGAAGCGGGAAGTCGACATCCCGGGCGTTCTGAATTTTTTTTTTGTTTTACTTCGTCGAGGCCGTTTGACCAAGCGGAGTTACGAACGCCGTAATGGTGGCACAGAATTTTTAAAATGTCAAGAGACGTAGCCGGCTAAAGAAGAGATGTGAAGCTAGGTCGGGAGTTTGTACAGCCGACGAACAAATACCGGGATTTAGAGTGGTTTAGCGCAGCACCTGAAATGTCACCATACTGAAAGAATAAGCGCCGGCTATGTGAAAGATGATCTTCATCTGAAAGGTACAGGGTTATATGTTGAGCAAAAGCTGTGACTTTTACGGCACTGCTGCCCGGAAGCGCAAGACCCCGGAGATGCGAACCCGCTTCTAGAGCACACAAAAACGGCTCAAGGCTGAGTACAAATGGAAATGGAGATAATGGGCATCCCTGATGGACCCCACGTGTAATAGAAAAGGCAGCACTCTCCCAACCATTTAGAACTAGTGTGCTTTTTATACCAGACGTCTAATTAATTCCACCAAAGAACCAGGAAAACCAATGGCTGTGAGCACATTAAAGATATACGTATGCTCTAGACGGTCAAGTGCTTTCTCTTGGTCCAAAGACACAAGAAGACCACGCGCAGATAGCGACAGAATATAGGCTATGATATCCCGGGTGGTAAAGGACAAGCTGCGTATTTCTCGTCCAGGCGTATATAAAGCCTGGTGATGGCCCACCAGGGTGTTCAACAGAGCCCTCTAACATTCAACGATAACCGTCGCGAATATCTTATTGTCAACGTTAAGAAGCGCCTTACGTCTCCAATATTCAGGATTAACAGAGGAAGCATCAACCTTCGTAAAAAGCACAATACGTCCATCCCGAAAACTTGATGGAAAGACACCCTCCTCGAAACATTGCCGGATAACCGCGGTTAAGGCAGTACCAAGCTCACTTCAAAATGAAAAGTAAAATTCAACTAGAAAACCGTCTGGCCCAAGGGCTGTCCCCTGTTTCATAGATTGTAGTGTTGCCTTTACCTCTTCGACTGATGGAGGGACGTGCAGAGAATCAGCAGCTTGTTGAGGGACGCGAGACATACCTCAAAGCATAGGCGGCATTATATCACAGTTTGTCAACATGGTCGAAAGGGACATTTCTTCAGAACGCGCCAGGAAAAGAGATCGATCACGTGTAGGAAGTGGCTGTGTAGGTGGTGTCTGCGTGGTCATAACAACAGGTGATTGTGACTTCCCAAAACACGACTGCCCAAAACACAACATTGTGTGGTAGGAAGTGTGTGATGACGTACGGGATGGGCTTGAGACATTTTTCATGTATTGACCAGTGCGTCATATTCGCCAAACCATCTTACCCTCCCAAGCTGATTTGCGTTCAAGCCAAGTTAAGGGGTTGACCACGAGAGAACCCAAACGTAAGCGGCTAGATAGATGATAGATAGATAGATAGATAGATGATAAATATATATATAGATAGATGATAAATAGATAGATAGATAGATAGATGATAGATAGATAGATAGATAGATAGATAGATGATAAATAGATAGATAGATAGATAGATAGAGAAATAGATGATAAATAGATAATAGATAGATAGATAGATAGATAGATGATAAATAGATAATAGATAAATAGATGATAAATAGAAGATAGATAAATAGATGATAGATAGATAGATGATAGATAAATAGATGATAGATAAATATAAGATAGATAAATATATGATAGATAAATATATGATAGATAAATATATGATAGATAAATAGATGATAGATAGATAGATGATAGATAGATAGATGATAGATAAATAGATAGATAGATAAATAGATAAATAGATAAATAGATACCTAGATACATAGAAAAATAGATAAATAGATACATAGATAAATAGATACATAGATAAATAGATACATAGATAAATAGATAATAGATACATAGATAAATAGATAGATAGATAGATAGATAGATAGATAGATAGATAGATAGATAGGATAGATAGATAGATAGATAGATAGATAGATAGATAGATAGATAGATAGATAGATAGATAGATAGATAGATAGATAGATAGATACTCTCAATGTCGCTGAAGTTTGCTAAATAATGCTTGTCCCTTAAAATGTTTTAAACGATTTGTTTTTAAACGATGTTTAAAACAAAAGTTTAAAACGATTTCGAGTACATCGTGCTCAACTATGGGAGAGCACTGAGCCGTCCCGCTAAATTATGTGTACTGAACTATGGGAGAGCAGCGAACCGTTCTGTGGTGTTTAGGAAAAAGGGTTACCGATTTAGAGTACTTCCTACTCTACTATGGGAGAGCTCAAAGCCGTCCCGTGGGCCTCAAACTTGACGAATGCGATACGGCACTCCACTCCAGGTGTTGCCGAGGAATTAAAGGGCCGGCAATTTTTTCGACAATAAGGTTCCAACACTGACAGCCCTAGAAACGCCGCAAGAAAGGACGTATACAAACGACAAAACCAGATAAAGCACTCTGGTTTAACTCAAAAGATGTGATGGTTTTCAACTCAGTTAAATTTATTCCCATAAGGTAGCGGGTACGTTTCACATAAACAGCTCTGATAGCACTGTTCCTTAATGTAAATGCTCGGAATACAGAAGTTTTGTAGCCCTCGAACTGCAGGCTCACCTGGTGTCGTCAAACGCCGAGAGCGCTACACAGCAAGATACACGTCACATGCTTCAAAACGAAGTACTAAAGTCGCTCGCAATGGGGCTGGCCATGTCGTCAACTCAGCGACGGTCAGGACGAAAGACCCAATCATTGCGGAACAGGTGGCCATCACCTTAGCACTCAAGATGGATAACATTGAAGTCGTCTGCAGTGATTCCATGGCAGCACTACGGGCGTTCGCCAAGGGGACGGTCTCTGAACAAACGCTGAGAATACTGCAAGGCAAGAACATAACGCATCATCTTCTGAGTTGGTTCCCTGCTCACCTTGGGCAAATCAACGATTCCCCTCCCAATCTCAATGAAGCAGCACACGAGGCGGCGCGAGAACTCTCCAACCGCGCCTCCCCGGGGATGTGTTCTACCAATGAAGGGGATAACCGGGAAATTCTTACAACATATAACGAGCTCACTAAACATTTATACATGTCTAGAAGGATCTTCCCTCCACCTCACAAAAATCTACCCGGCCCCAAGCACTTACATTAAGGCTTTTGCAAACGCGGATGTACCCTACTTTGAAAATGTTACACATCATGTACCCTGACCTATACCCAAGTAATCTTTGTCCACATTGTGGGGAAATAGCTTCATTAGAACACATGCTCTGACAGCGCACCATATTCGCTCATGTATCGAACATCACCTCTGCCAGATGGGAGGCGGCAATCCGCAGCTCATCCTTGGCAGATCAGCTCTGGGCTGTCCACCAAGCCCGCGAGGCAGCTGAGGAGCTTGGCATCTTGGTCCCCACGTGGGAGCTGCCCGCAACACAGTAATCTGTGTTTTGCAAGACCAAATAAAAGTTTATCCAATCCAACCCAATCCATGTCGCTCGCACCTTTCCACGGAGAAACTCGAGCAAATGCGTCACACAGTTATGGGAGTATAGCGCGAATGTTGCACAATAGACCGTTTTCAAAATTCAGTGCCCATATCGAACGAAAAAAACATTTTTTGGTATGCCTTGTTCAACCACTGTGATTCCCGCTGCTGATACCAGTATACAATTATCGCTGCGTATGTTGGTTGTGGTTGGTAGTCGGTGGGACGCCCGGGAGGACGCACAGCGGCCACTTCAGGGAGCAGCGCCAGGGCGGCCCTTGCGCCAGGGCGGCCCTCTTCGGGTGGCGGACGGGCTGTTATGAGCGGCAGAGCAAGGACGTGGCCTGCAAGGGACGCTCACTGACGTACCGTCCAAACGCGTTACACGTCCTGCAGGAACGCAAGTGGCGTCCGTGTGCGCTGTAGGGAACGCTCATCCGCGTCGCTGGGACGCACAGCCCTCAAGCTCACACGAGTGAACAAGATATGGCGGAGGAGCTAAGTTGCCAGACTGAATTTTCTAAATAGTCTATTGGGTATGGTTTGGAAATACCTAAATGTTATTTCCTCTGTATTATTCTTATTTATTGAATAAAGGCAAAGCGTTGCCTTCAACGGGTTGTGGTGCGCTGGTGTTGGGTTGTGTAACACTACTGGTTGTATTGCGTGAATGTTGCTTCCATCGCATCCACTCGAGTAAAGCTAAGTGTCAAGCCAAGCGAAAGTAAAAACGCCCTTGACAGAACTCCTAACGCGCATCCAGTGCCTATCAAATAAACACGGGGTGGCCAGTGAACGGTTGTGCGGCGCAAGCCGTCGCTTTTAACTGCGGAGCATTTCTTATTCTCACAATGTCGCACTTCGGTGTCGGCGATGGCACCATCTACACCTTTAGTGTGCATGATTGCGTCACGCGTCTCGTGCCACATGCTCGCGTCTCATTGCAGAGACGCGCATGCTCGTGTCTAGTACCGGCCCTGGAAGATCACCCGCAAGACATTTGCTCTCCCTCCCCTCCCTCGCCTCGCAAGGCCAACGCAGGCAGCGTATGCTAATGAAAAAAATCACAGCATCTCCACGGACTGAATGATAATGAGGAGGAGAAGAAAACTTTATTTATCCCAAGAGGGAAAGGTGCGGTGGTGGAGTGTCAGAGGAGCCTACCCAGCGTAGGTCTCCGCTACCCTCTTGGCCCAATCCAAGATGTGGTCCTGGACCTCCGGCGCCGAGCTGCACATAACAGCCTTCCACTGCCCTTTACTATTAATGTGTAGAGAATTAGGTGGTGGGTTTCGAGTACGCCCCCACATGATATGGTCTAGGTTAGCTCCTTGTTGACAGAAAATGCACAAAGGGGAGGGGTATATCGCAGGGTGTATAAGATGGCAAAAAGATGGGGTAGGAAACGTACGGGTCTGTAACTGGCGCCATAGTATTTATGGTAGCGCGAAGCTCCATGATGTAAGATGGGTATAGAGTGCGCTGTAGGCGGTAGTGATTTGTTATATCGTGGAAGGTCAAAATGAGTGGGGCAAAGCGTCCATCAGTCCGTCCACGCTTCACTCCGTCCGTGCAACCATCCGTGCGTCCGTCTGTGCATCCGCCGGTCTGTGCATCCGCCCGTTCTTCCATGCGTCCATCCGCCCATATCTGTGTCCATTCGTCCGTCCATCCTGTGACCAGGTGCAACGTCATCGAGCATTGCAGTGACTACGCATGCGCAAGCCTGCCCTGCCTCTGTACAAATACACCGGCATCATGAAATAAACGGCTTTTTCGTTTTCTGCTGCACGACTGTCCACATGGTGTCCGAAGTGGTTCGTTTGATACCACCGTAAGTCGGCAATGAATGAACCCACCGACCGGCCGCAAACGCCCGTCGCGGGAATGGCGTCAACGCTGCTGCAGCCACCGAGGCCACTAGACTTGTCTGGGGAGATGTTTTACAACTGGACCGCGTGGAAACGTGAGTTTAACCTTTTTGCTACGGCAACGGGACTGAGCCAGAAGCCTAAGAATGTTCGAGCCGCAACCCTTTTGATGACAATAGGCAAAGACGCGAGAAGAACATTCTATACTTTCAAGTTCGACAGCGAAGACAATAAAAAAGACCTCCGAATTATTTCAGCAAAGTTCGAGGCGAATTTCAAGCCGAGAACCTCACCTTTAACGAATTCCGATTTGGCTCCAGGGACCAAAAAGAGGGAGAGTCTTTCAATGACTGGCTTACGGAGCTGCGAATCCTCGCGGGGAGATGCGAATTTGGTGAGCTTGAGGAACGGCTGATTCGGAGCAGGATAATTCTCGGCAACAAAGATAAGGATTTCCAGCAGAAGCTTTTCTCGGAAAACCCCTCGTTTTCAAAAGTAGTGCAAATGTGCCGCGCAGGGGAACAAGCAAAAGAACAGCTACTAGAAATCAGAGCCAGAACGGACAACCCGACACTTGCCGCAGTGACAGAAAATACGCCTTGCACGCGCTGCGGTCTTGAAAAACGTCAATATGGGAAATGTGCGGCGCAGAGCAAACGCTGCAACAATTGCAGCAGAAGCAATCATTTCGCCCGTGTGTGCCGTCAGCCGATGAGAACGCCTAGATCGACCATAAGCGAAGTAAATCAGGTCGTTTTGGGAGTTGAAGACGAGTATTTTCTACAAGCCCTAGAAAAGTATGCTATCTCCAGTGAGGACCGTTGTTCAGCGGAAACTGTTATCGCAGGTTCAGCAGTTGAATGCAAAATTGACACAGGAGCTAAATGCTGTGTCATGCCTGAGGCGACGTTTCGGAAACTAACTACGCAGTCGGCGCAGCCATGCTCGACCACATTGCGCGCTTTTTTCGGCCACAAGCAAACGGCGTTGAGTAAAATCACGTTGCCGACTTCGTACATGGCTCAGTATTGTTAAGTGGAATTTTTCATCTTACCCCAGAGCGTGCCGGTAACAGTGAGTGGCAGTATTGCAGAGCGCTTAAGACTAATATCCCACGTACGCGCGGTCGATGCCCAGCCAAGCCAGGACCCAAGTGCCGGTTTTAAAGATGTATTTCAAGGCCTCGGGGAGCTGAAGGGTGTTTCGTACCACATCGAGCTCAAGCCAGGCGCACGAGGCGGCATCAAGCCAGCTCGGCGAGTTGCGGTTGCTCTTCAAGAACGCGTGAAACAAGAGCTCGATAAAATGGAGCGTGACCTCGTCATTGCAAAGCCGCAAGTTCGATACATGGGTCATATCCTCACGCAAGGACTTTGCCTGGATCCCGAGAGAGTAGACGACATCTCGCAAGTACCACCACCACAAAACTGTAAGGAACTGCAGGTTTTTCTCGGGATGATGAACTTCGTGGCGTGTTTCATCCCCAACATGTCTTGACTATCTGCACCCCTTCGGGAGCTATTGAAGAAGAACACGGCCTGGGTCTGGACACAAGAGACCCAAGAAAGCTTTGTAGAAGAACGGCTATTTAGGCTTGTAGAATTCAAACCAACTAGCCCAAATAGCCGTTCTGCAGCTCTCGTGTTGTCCTCTTTGCTTTCCTTGCCTCGCCTTTCGTTTCACGTTTCTTCTAGCACCTTCGGGCTCGCGCTGCAGCCCTTATTACCAAGAAAGCTTCAATACACTTCGTGCTTGCCTAACAAAAGCATCTGTTCTCGCCTATTTTGCGAAAGGTGTTCCCTTGACGTTGTCCATGGATGCAAGCCAGAAAGGGGTAGGGGCAGTTATTTTGCAAAATGGACACTCAATCGCCTACTCGTCGCGTTCGCTTACCGAAGCACAAAACAAATACGCCCAAATCGACAAAGCGCTGCTAGCCATTGTTCACGGGTGCGCAAGGTTTGAAGACTACATCCTAGGGCAGCCAGAGGTAACCGTCGAATCCGATCACCACCCTCTAGAGTTCATATTTAAGAAACCACTATGTGAGTGCCCGTTACAATTGCAGCGTATGAGACTCTTTTTTCGGAGGTTTTCTATAAATGTGATTTACAAACAAGGAAAAGAACTGTTCCTAGCGGATGCACTCTCGCGTTTTCCTAACCAGAAAGAGCTGAAAGAAGAATCACTGGATTTTCATGTGCACGCTCTCTCTTCTCTTCCAGTCTCTGATCGGCAACTGCAGCAAATCCGGGAAGAAGTATTCAAGGATTCAACAATGACCGAACTGTGCAGCTATTCAAGCACACTGCAGAATGGCCTGAGAGCAAGCTTGAGGTGCCTGAAACCGCACGAGCGTATTGGAACTATCGCGACGAACTTCACGTCGAAGATGGCCTTCTCCTAAGAAGCAACAAGTTGGTCATTCTGCCGACAAAAAGGCAAGAAGTACTTAGTTTGCTTCACGCGGCACACAGGGGTGAAGAAAAGGTGAAGGCAAGAGCCAAAGCGGTTATGTACTGGCCGGGCATGTCGGCGGATATTGCAGCTCTAGCGAAGGCGTGTCAACTTTGTCAAAATACAAGAGCAGGAACACCAAACTACCAATGCTTAGTCCCGATATACCTACTTTGTCGTGGCAAGTAGTCGGAATCGACCTTTTCTACCACGAAGGCGATGAGTACTTCGTTGGGGTAGATATCTATTTTTTTTTCGAGATCAAGCAGATGCATCGAACTATGGCAGAAGCAGTGACAAACGTGTGCATGCAAATCTTCGCCAAGCAAGGCATACCAGCAAAGATATGCAGCGATAATGGTCCCCCGTGCAATAGCGCGTGCTTCCGTATTTCTTCAACGCAGCTAGGCATCCCCCACGTGACTTACAGTCCGCATTACCCTCGCGGTAACGGCATGGCTGAAAGGGCCGTCCAAGAAGCAAAGAAACTACTGAAGAAGTGCCGGTTTGGAACACTGGAGTTCTACAGCGGCCTGCTTGAATGGAGAAACATCCCAAGGGATGACCGCCTAAAGTCACCCATCCGACGGCTCATGGGTCGACAGGCGAGGACCAAGCTGCCCGTACTAGACTGCCACCTAGAACCCCAAACTGCGCCGACCGAAGTTGTCCGAAACCGCCTCGGCGAAATACGGCGAAAACAACGCATCTTCTACAGCAGATCAACGCGGAATCTACCGGAAGTGCAAAGTGGGTCCAAAGTATCGGTTTACGATACAACAAACAAGACCTAGGCACCAGCAGTTGTCATGGGCCCGGCAAGTACACCACGCCCTTATATTGTTGCTACTGAGAACGGCCAGCATCTCCGACGCACGAGAGAACACCTCAGGTCAACAAACGGGCAGGTTTTCTCACAGCAGCCAGAAAGCGCGACAGCGACCGCGCGTTCCAGCCAGCAGCCATGCACCACCGAGCAGCAAGCACCTCAAGAAGCGCTGCGTCGAAGCACAAGACTGCGAAGATCGCCACAACGCTATCCTCTCCCAGAGCGCCCAACAGAAACTGTTCCGCGGATGTAGTGCAAATTGAACTTTGAATTCTTTCTTCAATGTGCCTTCGTTTAGACATTTGTGTTCTCCCTATCGGAAACATTGCCATGGTGGATACTGGAAAAGATGGTGGGCGTAGTGGAAATAATAGTGGGCATGGTGGAAATAATAGTGGGCATGGTGGAAATTATGATGGCTATGGTGGGACGTAGAGGAAAATATGGTGGTTATGCCGGGACATACTGGGTGGTATGGTGTACAGATGATGGGTAAAGTATAAATAATGGTGGAAAGCAGAGGCTAGATAGTGGGCAATAATGGGACACTCTGCCCACCATTGCGATAATGCTGGGAAGCCCTAAGCATATGGTGGGTGGTGCTTATTATGGTGGGCTACATGGTGTACCAAGTTGAGAAACTCTTCCCACCATTGCGATAATGCTGGGAAGCACTAAGCAGACGATGGGTGCTGCTTGTTAAGGTGGGCCACATGGTGTACCAAGCTGAGAAGCTCTGCCCACCATTGTGATAATGCTGGGAAGCAGTAAGCAGATGATGAGTGGGCTTATAATGGCGGGCAACTTATATAGCGTTCCAAGCTGGGATCTGTACACTACATGTTCTACCACCATGATTTCCATCAAAGTTAGGCCTACCGATCGAGCCCGTACAATTGTGTTATCCGTGCTTCCGGGTTTCAGAATACGCGATTTCGACGATTAATTATGACAATACAGCGCAGCCATGGCATCAATTAACCTAAATGAATCATTTTTCATTGTGTATGGTGTCCGCTCAAGAAGCAACAAACATCGATGGGACGCGATTAAAGCACTCCCATAGAACGTAATTAAGTGTCTTCTCACCGACAGCCGCCGGTCGCACTCGCCGGCACTTCTCTAGCTTTTGTACGAGAACTCAGACGTGGCAATTCGTTTGCTTGGTGAACCAATATGATAGCGTAATGTTTCCGGCACACTGCATTCGTTTTGACCGAGCCGTTATAAAGTTGCTTTAGCGAAAAAGCTACAGCATTGCGCTGGCGCGACCGCCCTCTACATTGCGCGAAAAGCATCCCAATACTCAATCAAATAAATTAGGCGGGCGTATCTATGGAATGAGCCTAGAGGCGTCATAAAGCGTGAGCAGATGTCGCCCTTTAGAACGAGCGCGAAACGGATATTAAACTTGGCAGACCCCGCCGGTAAACTGTTGCAGCTCCCCAGTCCACTTGGTTTTTTTCTTGAAGTTGTGAATTGTAAAAAAATAGCACTAGTGCCGTTAACATAGTGGCAATCATTACAGGCCGCAGTTGGTTGTGTTTAATAAATGTGCAATTTTTAGTAGCAGGTGTAGATCTTGTCTATGTTGTGTACACGACAAACATAACTTAAGTTGAACCGTAAGTTTGTATGCCAACTAAGTATTTAACACCCAGTCAGCGTCATGTTGGTGTGGCGCAGTGACGTTACAGAAAGAATTACCTTTAAATTCATATGGTATAAGATTTCTGCCAATAGTGGACGAAGAGGGAATGCCTTTTGATTTGATTATGCTATGTGGACTTCACTGTTTATGGCGGGCCCGTATGGCGGGTTTCTATCGCGATCAGGATGCACGCCCTGCACGAATGTATTTCCGTGAATGTATGGCCAAGTATGTTGAACTGCAGAAAACTCAGGAGATTTTACCTGAGAGGTTGTCGAGGGTGGAGCCCTTGGCAGCACTTAGGGAATTTTAAGTTTCTGTCGGACTGTTACTGCTTGTTTTTGTTCTGCTTGTCGTTTGATGTATGCGCCTGTAAACAGGCAATAAAGCAAAAAAAATGGTGTGGCGCAGTGGTTAGCGTCTTCGAATGGTAATCCGCAGGTTGCACGTTCGATCCTCCGTGGCGCCTTGTTTTTTTTTTTACGAGACGGGTGTTTTTTATACTGTTTTTATAGAATACTTTTTTATTTTTGTGGCAGCTCGTCACGGTGATTATGACGTCATTTCGCGCTCAAGTGTTGCCGGCATTGCAATGACGTCATTTCGCGCTCAAGTGTTGCCGGCATTGCAGCACCCACCATACCCACCATGCGCCATGGTGGGCGTTTCCCACCATTCACCCACTACACTAATCCACTATAATGGTGGGTGGTGGTTTACACCATGCCCACCATTCGTTTTTTTCGTTCAAGGGAAGGAAGATGTGACCAGGTGCAACGTCATCAAGCATTGCAGTGACTACGCATGCGTAAGCGTGCCCTGCCTCTGTAGAAATACAACGGCATCATGCATTAAAGGGCTTTTTCGTTTCCTGCTGCACGACTGTCCACACATCCGTCCGTTCATGCGTCCATGCATCTGTTTGTCCGTCGTGCATCCATCAATTCGTGCGTCTGCTTGTCTTTCTGTCTGTCCATGCGTCCTTCCGTCCTTCCGTCCTTTCGTCTGTCTGTCTATCTAATGAACACTTCAAGTACCGCCATCTCGCATGTGTTTATAAGTAGCATTGGTTTATTCCACCAACGCTAATCACCTAGCGGTGAATCCAGGAACGAGATGGTCACGTACTACATACATTGCGGACGACCACCCCAGGCTTCAAGGAGCTTCGTCCCTAGACAAATAGCAGAATATCCACGGAATCAATGATGATCATTGGTGATGAGTCCGTCCATGTTTACGCCCATGCGTCCGTCGGTACATCCGCCCGTCCATCTAGTAAACATTCCAAGTACCGCCGTCTCGCATCTTTTCACCATATATTCATTATAAAAAAGTACTGCCATCCAGCGGACAATCGAAGGACTAAACAAAAGATGGCTACCTACTACTACTACTACTACATATATCGTATAAAGAGCCTCGCCTCTAGAACATGACTGCTCGTGCGGCCAAACCGTTCACTGGCCACCCCGTATAAGTAGGCACTGAATCGCGCGTTAGGAAATCAGTCAAGGTCGCCTTTACTTGGCTTTCGCTTGACCTTAAAAGCAACGCTTCTGCTACATTCATTGAATAAGAATGAAAACAAAATAACAAATAAGCATTCCCAAACCATAGCCACTTACGCAACATTCATGCGATACCCCCCTCTCGTATTTACTCGAGTTCCCCCTATGGCAAGATGCGGGTAGCCTTTTTACTAACAGACGCTGCCTGCGTCGGCGGGGCAGCGACAGTTTGCCCGGGATGCGAGCACGTGGCACGAGACGCAAAACGCGAGCATGCGCAGTGGGCCACTGTCAAGACGACGCCACCGAAGCCGGATGCGTGAGTAGGTGTGACCATACAGTTTCCTAAAATTAACTAGAGTGGACTCTGTCGCTGCGACCGTTCAGCAACCATGGGAATGATGGGTAGTACACACATTCGCCCAGTCTTGTGCTTGCGCACGACGAATCCTACTTGTGGCTTCGTTTATTGCTGTGTTTGGGTTTTGTTTTGAAAAAAAAAAAGATTCAACCCTTTTGAACTTCGGAACCCGATTTGGAAAGGCAAGTTTAAAAAAATAAGGCGATGAAGCACAATTGCTGAACATTTGCCGATTTTTGTTTCCTGAGAAAACAGCTATAAGCCACACGAACAAACACGGAACCAAAAGTAGGCAAGAAGTACGAAGATTAGACAAATGTGTGTACTCCCCATCATTCCCATGCTCACTGAAGCGCCGTGCGTTGCAGCTCCCATAGACAATAGCGCCAGAATTCCATCTAGTGTATATTAGAAACAAAAATTTTCCGCATTAAAAAAATAAACGAAGGCAGTTATGATCGAGGGATCAGTCCAGGGCACAGAGTAGCCCAGGGCTCCGCTAGTGCGAGTGGCTTGCTTGGTATCGTGAAGCAAAGCTATTAGGCTCTGCTTTCTCTAGTCGTCAAGCCGTGCCTGCTGCCTGGGAAACGTGTGCAGTTCCTTAGTAACGTGTGCGCTCGGTGCACTCGAATGTAATGTGGCTGAGTGTTGGTGTGTCGGAACACCACGGACAGGGTTCTCCAAGTGTTGCGAGATTCGCTTTGCTTAGGTTGCATACTTTGAGAAGATTGTTGGTTTTAGGAGCTTGCTCGCCGAGCTTGTTATGCTCGGGGCATGTCCTTTGGCGTGTACGCTGGAAGCGCAGCAGTACAATGTACCCGCTACACGCCCACCGTAACTTTCATGAATTGGGCAAGCATATGCTATGTCATTCGCCAGTCTGCTAATAAGTGAGGTACCTACTTCACATTTGTAAGGCATGATGTGCACTTTGTGCTACGATGAAGGCTCGTCTAAAGGCCAATCCCGTAGTGAGAGCCTGCGAAGCTGAGGCGGCACGCAAGCGGCAGCAAGACAACCCCTACTCGAGACCTGTATCGACATTGCGTTCTCCAACTTTCAGTCGCAACATCTAATTCAAGATCCCTCGCCAGATACATTGCAGACAAACAAAAAAATTGTAATCTTCAAAGGAAAACATTTTCTCCAGCTTCGTAATCAGTAATGTAACTTTTTCATATAATTGCATCAATACGTAAATGAGAATACGTTCTCTCTCTCTCTCTCTCTCTCTCTCTCTCTCTCTCTCTCTCTCTATATATATATATATATATATATATATATATATATATATATATATATATATATATATATACGAATGCATCAACATGTAAATTATAAAACATTGTTTATACAAATGTGTATACAATCACCCTTATAACAACGTGTCACGCCTGTATAAGATGGTGGAGGACTTTTGAGGGGGATCAAAGAGTTCTCCCGATCAGTTTCGTGCCAGCTCATCCTGCATCAATCACTTCGTGGAGATGGCGGGATTTTTTTATGCGTCTTCAATGCCTAATTTGTTGAACACTTAAGTCTTTTTGTACAAGGCCATATTTTATTCGTTGCTACCTTTGTTTCAGAACGATGTACTCATAGTTTGGCTGTGTTGCACATTGAGACACCCGAGTAGAGAAAACTGTATTTCTCGGGAGCCTGACACGTGCATGCGACTTGGAATTCACCTTTTTTTTTTCATTGTGCCACAGCGCACATGCCTATTACCTTAGAATGGAGGTCTAGAAACACTTTGGCATGGTCTGCCCATGCCTTTAGATCTCGGAAGAATTCATTCTAGCAATCTCGGTAGTCCAGTATCACCCCAAAAATTATTACCCACCACCAGAACCACACAGGGTGGCACAGCAACAAGATAAATACGTATCCCGGGCCAGCCATTTAAAACACCACTGGAGTGATTCGCATGGCGAGAAACGTGAGGAGCTTCGATCACTATTCAATATATTACAAGTTCGTATAGGAGGTCTAGGCAAAGATTGAATGGCAATTATTCGACAAGTGATATACAACTGACACATGTCCTCGAAAATTTTTTGAATTCAATCCGTTTTTAGGTTGCGCTGCGTGAATGCTACAAATGTCAAGTAATGTCTTTGATGCTACATAGTTAACCTTCGAATCGGTATTCTCACTGCTGTTTGTTTATTTAAATTCGGACAGACAGTTATCTTTCGCAATTCGCAAGCCAGTCTCGCAATCCATTTTAACCGAAGTAGAACCGAAATAGAAGATTCGACAGCTCAGAAATTCGTGATGGAAGCCACAGCTACCGTGCCGCCCTCTTCTCTGTAGGCTCTCGCTCGAATCTTACAGCAGGCTGATAGTGGTGAAGTTGAAGTTGAAGTCGAAATTTGTTTGCACCATCATACTACGAGAATGCTCGGGCAAAAAGTGAAAATCAATTTACTTCAGAAGCGCCCAAGCCCCCATATACAAGGCACACAAAACGGCTACAATATACACTAACAAGAAATTTTAACCTTTTCACATTGCAGGTCACCTCTAATGTTACACAAGGCTAACAGCTTGTTAGTCATTAAAATATACAGAAGCTCTAATACCACTTGAAGAACAAAGCACTCACATCATGTAAGGAAGCACTGTCGTATACTTGCGTATGCTGCACTGTTCCACAGCAATATCTTGGCGAATCAGTTTGCTCAACAGAACTGCAAGTGCAAGACGTAACACTTATTGCCCATATTTAGTACCACAAAATAGAACCAACCAGTACTCCTTGGTGCGAAGTCCACATGGTGCGAAGTGTATTCGTTTTCAGCGATGATATGCTAAGAAATGCATGCTCGCAGTTCGCTCTCCTGACACCGACGCTTACATATAGCATGCTCGCTCTCTTGACACAGGCGCCTACTGCAAATCCCATGCATTTTCACGCCCTGACTTTTCGAGTGGTCTAATTTATTTTGCTGATTCTCGCCCCGTTGTTTTAGGTAAAACGCTGCATTTTGCCGGCGTCACAAGTTCATCGAGGCGTGAACAATCCGTCAAGGTAACTGCACCTTTGTAACGCACAAGAGTTATCACACACATCTCACACAGCGCCTACTCACCCATTTTCTCCCGCAGAACCGTCAAATAAACGTTTTATTTTCTCTCTCAAGACACAAGACTGTCATCGTCCGACAAACTTTGCCAATGAAGCACCCAAACATGCAGCCAAGTTTTTTAATAGAAAAAAATTTTATGCCGGAGTTTATCACGCCTCCACTGACGCAGTTCAGTCGCGGATATGAAGTTGTCAATTATACGCGAACATGAGGCAAAGTAAGAACTTGGAAAAGAAAACTTTCGCCACAGGGAGTCGAACCTACGACCTCTCATTCTAAGAGCACGGCAACAAAATGGCTAGGGTACAAGAAACACGTTCTCCAGCACTCTGCAAGATATTCGTATACGCAATTTGCCGTTGGCTGTGCTCGGAGCTCTCTGGCTTTAGGGTGTTTTTGTCATCACTTGCGAGATGGCGTGACGCACTCGTTGGACATATTTTAAAGATCGTAGCTCTTCGCCTTGCGATGCACCAGCGCTCATCTCGTGATGACAGCGGTTTGTACGTCTTGTGCTCTCACAGCAAGTTACAGAGAGCACGAAGGTCACTTCGCTCACTGCATAGGTCACTTTTGCGAAAGGGGCATGACGCTCAAATATATAAAGAAGTAACAACTCGTACAGTGTATAATTCGCGCTCATCATGTGTACACTTGTGCGTTTATTTTGTGGGGGTTTTCGAAGCATTTCAGGCTGAACGGTCATGCCGCCCGCGATCTCCGACGCTAGCGTAGCTCTCGCCGACTGGTTCACCCTTCGCCGTCTCCTGACGCCGTGAAGCTCTCGCTGCGTGCTGCCCATCCTCAGACTTCTTCGACCTGCTCCCAACTTCCCTCTCTTTCTTTTTATTTCGCTTGCCTGCCCTATTCTTAAAGACGATAGTCTTTCTTGGGGCCTTCAACGCAAAAAATTTTGCTCGCTTCGTCCGTCCGTCCGTCCATCCGTACGTCTGTCTGTACGTTTGTCTGTTCATCCGCCCTTAACGGTACCCTAAATGGCGCCAAAGTGGCCAAAAGATACTCCAAACGGCCGACCCCATCCGCAGCGCCCACCAATACTGCTCATAATGCAGCGTTCATACTTGTGCGATTGTCAATTAAAAAGCCATTATCGATCCTATTTTAGGCACCATTACAACACGTCAATATTCTGTATCCGTGTCTCTTAATAGAAAATGCATGCATAAATAATTCTAAAGACCGTAGCATTTATCACGTTGCGCTGACCAGGCAACGCTTGCACGAAAAGGCAAGCGTTTCCAACGCTTTGCTAAGACGACACGGTGGGGGCACCTACCCGTCGCCTTGCGTTTTACACCTTATCACCTCCGAGACGGGCGCACAGGGCGTGCGCGCTTCGTTTTCCAAGATAACTGCCAGGTAACGCTCATGTCTCACGTGTGACGTGACATGATGCGCTCTTTCGCCATGCTGCACGCTCGAGGCACTCTAACACATCGCCTCCAGAATACCATTAACCGATTTTCTTGCGCAGAACTTCAAAACTAAACGTTTTGATCACTCTCTCCAGACGGAAGACTATCGTCGTTCGACAAAATTTGCAGTGTAACATGCGTATTCGGGCCAATTTTTTTATCAATATATATTCCACTAGATATTTCCACTCTCCTTTTCATAACTCTTTCCCCCTGCCCTACAAGGCATTGTGTCATGTCGCCCGACAGGCAGACAGAAATTAGGTTCCCGTTTCCTCTTCTCAAGAACCACCACCACCACCGTTTTGTGCACCGTCGTTTGTGTTGGAGCAGTGCTCTTTCAGTGTCAAGCTGTGACAGTTGGTAGTTCACACTCATCGTGTGTATGCTCTTTACCTGCGTTCTTTTTGACAGAAGTGAGAGTTGCACATTTAGAGCTGCTTGGCATTTTTCGCATGCCCATTACAATTTCTTGCCATTTTATTCATTCATTCAACCTTGTGACGAAACAATGCACAATAAACGCCCAGGTGCTTGTGTGGAGACCCGTTTCACTGACTTATTATACAGATTTTTATGACAGAGAGATCAGTCACGTTTTTTTTTTTCAATGCGAAGTATTTCTTAGCGAACTTCGGCAATTTTAAGCCTATCCATCTATCTATCTATCTATCTATCTATCTATCTATCTATCTATCTATCAAGCCGCTTACGTTTGGGTGCTCTCGAGGTCACCCCTCAACTTGGCGTGAACCAAAATTAGCACGAGAGGATATAAGATGGTCGGACGAAAACGGCGCGCTGGTCACGACATGAATAATGTCACAATCCCGTCCCGTACGTCGTAAAACACTGCCCGCCAGACAGTGGCAGATACCCACCGGCGGTTATGTGCCGCTGGTATGCGTGCATGTGACACAGGTGGTTGACAGCATCTACCCAGGAACGACGAGAATACACATGGGCAATTTTAATGTGCGAGCGTTAAGAAATACCCGAAATCGGTAACGTGGACCCGACGACGGCGAAAAGTAAATGTCAGGGGCCTAGCTAGAACCAAACCCAAGCATTTTGCGCGGCAAAGAAGTATTTTTCCTAAGAGCTACTACTGGTCTCAGAACTACTTCTCAAATAGACTCTAATCTTCGTGAAACGTCCATAGTGGTTGCAGTGCTGCCTACCAAATTTTATAAACATTACATATGTATTCATTTCATACAGCCGTCGCATTGGGTGAACATCTGTTGTGGTTAGTTGTCATGCACTGAAGTAGATTTATGTAGCAGTGTCCAGCGCCAGCATCTTCGCGAGCATCAGCGCTTCGTATCAGCTTCTGGTGTTGCTAATACGCATGTTCTAGTTGGCATCGTTGTGCAAGTGCAAAGAACTTGTTATAGAAACATCTGTCACCCTCCCACATATGTCTGTGCGTGAAAGATGTGTACAAATATTTAATGTCATTTCCTGACGTGCCATTCTATAAAAAAATTGCAACACATTCACCATCCTTCCGCGTGCTTCGAACAACGTTGACTCCCAGGTACGTAGGATCTGCCGAATTTTTTCTCTATGTTTTTGGGTTACTATATAGTGAAGTGAACTTGTAGGTTACTATACTCGCGGACAACGTTTCACGTTCAGGAGCTACGGGGGCGGAGCTTCTGAACGTGAAAAGTGATGGCGCGCGCGATCTGTGCAGCATTTCGACGCAGACACCCCTGAGCGTTAGAGGTAAGGGCAAAAGGCGCGACCTTCTCACGTGGGCGAAAAAATGCAATGTGGCTAGGTGTGAAGTAAAACAGGTACAAATATATCACTACTGTGAGTGGCCTAGAACTTGAAAGAGCTTCACGTAAAATAAAAGAGTCTGTTTTATATCTTACACAACATACGAACACAATTGTGGTACTACAATGATAAGCAGTAGGATACACGCGATTTGGCTTAGTAGAATTCGCTGCATTGCCAAGAAAAATTGTCCGCGACTATAAGAGCCCCAATCAGCCTCCAAGCCCCCCCCCCTCCCCCCTAGAAATTTCTCTTTTTTTTGGCGGGGGGGGGGGGGGGTTGGAGGCTGAATCTACTGCTAAAGACCTGGGCGTGCGGCCCAGGTCTTTAACAGTGGATTCAGCCCGACGTGACATTGAAGCTTTTCACAATTACTAGTTTCATGTCCGTGCTTCTTAATGACATGAGACAGGCATTTCGCTCGTGTTTACCGCAGTCTTTATTTCTCAAGTGGCACATTGTGTCTCGTAGGTTCACGGTCATGGAGGAATGTAATGAGTGGTCAATGCCTTTCGCAATGTATAGTGATTGTGGTGATGGTTCTCGAATTACAGGCGCTTACAGATGTGGAAGCCGAAGCCAATGTATCGCTAGAAAAAAGAAATGGCAGCATATCCCCGGAGTGAATGATGGAGACTGGGGCGAAGAATTCGTCCATCCATTCGTTCTTGCTTCCGTCCTTCCATGCGTCCGTCAGTGTGACCGTCCATGCGTCCATCAGCCCGTCCACGCGTGCGTCTGTTCGTGCGTCCGTCCCTGCGTTCGTCCATGCAGCCGCGCCTGCGTCTGTTCATGCGTCCATCCATGCATCTGTCTATGTGTCCGTTCGTCCATCTATTCAACACTCCAAGTACCACCAGCTCGCATCTTTTCATCATATATTCCCCATATAGAAGCACCGCCATCTAGCGGACATTCCAATGACTAAACGAGAGGTGGCACACGCACACTTTCTTACGGCTTGCGCTTCGGGCCCACCTGCCACCTTTAACAACCTCGAGTTCATGGTATATACTAGTTCACTGTATTCATGGCACTGCGGCCGAACGCTCGCTAAACCTTTCGAAAACCAAGGAGGTTACGCCGAGCGAGTATGACGTAGCAAACTTTTTCAGTCAGATAGTGCTCAATGTAAATGCCAATGGCTGCTAATGGGAAATGAGAGGTGGAGAATTCGACTTTTTCTTTCTTACGGCTTCCGCTTCGTATCTACTTCCCATTTTTAACCACCTCGAGTTCATTCATGGTATATACATGTTCATTGTAATCATGGCACTGCGGCTCAACGCTCGCTAAACCTTTCTAAAGCTAAGAAGGTTACACCCAGCGAGTATAACGTAGCAACCCTTTCTTGTCAGATAGTGCTCAATGTACATGCCAATGGCTGCTAATGGCGATTGCAGCCTGCGTAATAACTAAAAACCGAATGCTCCTGTCTCTCATTCTCCAATAGCAGCCATTGACATGTACATTGAGCACTTTTTTTATTGTTCAACAACGCACAGAAGAAGTCTCTCACCGGCACCACCTTGGAGGTCAAAATGTTATACTAGTTACATACTACGGGGGACGAACGGGTGCCGCTTTAAGGAGTTTCGCCCCTAAAACGCCTGCTGAAAGCAGCGTTCGCCCCGGTGAACGCACTCCAACTACTGACGTTGCAACGCCGTGCTGTTGCAAGCATCTGACATCGCAAGCAAACTCGGAGGGGAGGTCTCAGGAGTAACTGTTGAGCGTGGGCTCTGCGCCACGGCTCCAGCCATTTTTTTTTAAACCTGCTTGAGCGTAATCACTAGGCTACCGTGCCGATTAGAAGGTCTGAAAAGGCCAACTTATGCTGTTGCCGTGGCGCTTTGCCACGAAGCAAGCCTGTCGAATGCAACAACCGTAAGTTTAGGTTAGAGTATATGATCAAGATAAAATGCCGTAGTGTGTCGTGCGTGTAAAGTAGTGTTCAGCTTGAATTCATTAGAAACAAGTAGGCGAAATAGCATTTGTATTTTGGGAAGTCGCGAGGGTTATGCGAAATGAGATCTGGGGGCATTGTGGGCAGACTTTGGTTTTAGTTCTTAGACGGTCTTGAAATGCAACATCTTTGGTTTTAGCAAGGGACGGCGCACTGCTCTTTCATAGTTGAGTACGAAGAACTCGAAAGCGTCAAACACTTTTTCTAAATATATAGATAAGTGTGAGGCCCCCGGGACGGCTTTATGCTCTCTCATAGTAGAGTACAAAGTACTCAAAACCAATAAACATTTGTATAAACACACAAAGCTGCAATATGCAATTCATCTATCATTAAGCCTCGCACCTGAGACAGCTTACGGCTCTCCCATGGATAGTAGAGTACCTCGTACTGTAAATCGTCGAACATTTGTTGTAGACACACTAGCTAAGCTCCCACTCAAGTAGGCATGAATGCGTAATACACTCCAAAATGTGAACTATCCAGTTCAGTCTATTGTTATGAAGCTTATGTACATTCGGATACACTGAGGCAAATGGGTGTTTTATTGCTCGTCTGTGCAATGTACATACTGTTTGTATTTGTTTTTTGTTTTTATTTATAAGTAAAATGTACAATGAAACTTCCATGTATACGAATATACAGATGGAAAACTCTATATCACTATACCGGCTGATGCAAGGCTTAGCAAAGGGAGAAGTACCACTTCTGAGACTGTGAAATAAATTTGATAGTTTTAAGCGTTATATGTCCCTTGCTGTGATATGCTTTAGAAGCAGTCTATGACGGAGTAGTCTTTATTTACAAACCACATCGTAGTACTGACCAGGTAAATATATTTCGTAGAACTCACAATGGTGTTCCGGAACAATTGAAGAGTGGAGTAATGAACGACGCACGTGAAAATTCAGAGAAATCATCCATTACCTTTTATGAGATAACGAGCTAATTGATTGATATGTGGGGTTTAACGTCCCAAAACCACTATATGATTATGAGAGACGCCGTAGTGGAGGGCTCCGGAGATTTAGACCACCTGGGGTTCTTTAACGTGCACCCAAATCTGAGCACACGGGCCTACAACATTTCCGCCTCCATCGGAAATGCAGCCGCCGCCGGGATTCGAACCCGCGCCCTGCGAGTCAGCAGCCGAGTACTTTAGCCACTAGACCACCGCGGCGGGGCGAGATAACAAGCTAGCATACGAGGCTCTGTTTTCCTGGTATATATATATATATATATATATATATATATATATATATATATATATATATATATATATATATATATATATATATATATATATATATATATATATACAGAAATGCGCTGTACCAGATTTGTAAAAGATTGATCTGCTGAAGGCGTGAAATGAAAGCATGAAGTGATCAGCGTTCAGAAATGCTTAAGAGAGCTCATCATTCCAAACAGTGCGCCTAGACAAAGCCGACACTGGATGGATGGATGAATGGATTGATATGGTTGTACCCTTTAGATTGCGCAGTGGCTAACGCCACCAAGCCGTAATACTTAATGAACCAAATACTAGATTTTTTCCCTTTAAATAGTGAGGCTGAGGACTCACGCTTCGCAGTGAAGGGTTCAATTTTCACTCGTGCCTTGACTTTAGCCACCAATCAGATAACCTCCTTCTAGTTAATTCTACCCGCTTAAAGTCTATTTTGCCCCCCCCCCCCCATCTATCCCTAAACACCAGTGCTTTGAAAAACTGTGCGCCATCATCCTGAACTGTAGGGTTAAGCCTTTTACAGAACATTATCAAGTGTTCGGCAGTTTCCTCTTCCTCTCCACACGCACTGCATACCATGTCTACCCCTTCGTATTTGGCCCGATATGTCATGGTTCGCAATACTCCCGTCCTGGCCTCAAACAGTAGAGAACTACTCCGAGTATTATCAGATCTTTTCCTTGGCAATTTCCTGCTTAAAAGTTTGATAGGTCTGTAGTGCGGACTTCTTAATCATGCCGCTTCTCCCCATATTGGTCTCAGCTTCCTTCACCTTCTTCTTAACCGATAATTCTTTTTGGTTTGGCCACCTGCTGTTTTCTAAGTATTTACCAGTCAATTTTCTGGTTCACTTCTTCCATGTTGTATCGACATTCTTCATGTACAAGTAGCTGAATACCTCACTCAATGCTGAATCCAACTAGCTAAATGCACACTCAATGTTGTGTGTTGGCGCCATCTACCACCGTGATGTGCGTGGCACTGAACCTGTTAAGTAGTTCTTCCGTGAGATGGAGCAGCGAGCCTTTGAGACGCCAAGTTGGAACGATTTCAAGGATTTTAACGATTCATATTGCTGCGCTTCGACACCTGGTCTGTTTAAAAGTTCACTTTTACATGCGTGAGGAGGGACCTTATCAGGGCTGTAGTTTAAAAGAAGGTCAGTGGGCGGTTGCAAAGAGAGCCCACGGAACAACGACGAATAGTTCAAGGCCATGTAATATGATCTGTACTTAATAGTGATGAAACGCAAATGGAAAAATTAGGACAAATAGGCAAAGATAAGTGCTACGACTACTGCAGACAGTGATATTTTTAAAGGGAGGATTCTGAATAAAGAACAATGGCATGTTATTGCTGATTGAGAGGACTACACCTACGTGAACAAACAAAAGAAAGATAAAAACTTTCCATTTACCAAAGTAACTTGCGGTGCTTAGACCTGAATGGCAGTCCAGAAACGTGTTTCTTTTTCAATTGAGAGAAGGTGGGAGAAAGAGTGATATCAGGACAGGAAATAGGGTGGGACATGAAAAAAGCGATTGAGGGCTAGCTTGGCAAACTTCGCAGTCCCAGATTTATGACGGTGAATGTGTATGATTTTATGCGATATGCAGATATTAAGAGAACAAAACTTTGCCAGTTATTGAATGATCAATTAACACTAGGCACAACAAACGAATAAAATAGGGCAGATGAAGCGTTAATGTATTGGTTCTTGGTGTGAGAAGTATGACTTCACAGCGTGAAAGCAAATAACACTTGCGCTATTTTCTCACCAATCAAATAAGGGCAGCAATTGGGTGTGTCCAGATATTCGCAACTTAGCATAGCCGATTCTAACAGTTCAGTATTCTATTCCAATTTGAAGACACTTTCACTATTCTAAATGCAAGAACAGATCAATACATCTTAACAGATTATTTAAATGTCTACAAATAGTTTCAATTAATTTTGCAATATTCGACGCACAAAGAGAGAAGGACGAGGTAGACGAAGGAAAGGCGGTAGACCTAACCAGACCAGCGTCAGGTTTGCTATCCTACACTAGGGCAATGGGATTGAGATGGACAAATAGAGAAACTAATTTAAGTAGGCAGATCACGCTTACTGCAATTTCGCAAATCCAGCACAAGTTTGCCAGTGCAGCAGCGAAAATTCATCTTGAAAAGTGCGCTTTGTAAACATGGACACGGGACGAAAAACACTGAACAGGACGCCACGAGAGTGACTATGAGCGTTGCGCTCGTTCCGTCTTGCACCGTCTTTTCGGTCTCGTGTCCCTGTTTACAAAGCGCGCTCTTTAAGATGAATCAACACCAACTATATCACCTTGTAGCTCTTCTAAAAATACGAAGCACGACAGAGGCAAAAAAAGGCAGGGAGGTTACCAGGTTGTACCCGCTTTGCTACCCTACATGGAGAGAAAGTGAGAGGAAAATAATGTAGTAAGAATGAGAAAACATGTGATACGCGCGCATGCGTCAGCGCTCACCACGCACAATCCGACAGCCACAACTGGGACGTGTTAGACACCACTTCCTCTGCCGTTGTCTAAAAGCAGACTGGAATTCAAAATGTTCACAAAATCCTTGCAATACCTGGCCTCAAGGAATGCAAAACTTGTCGTGCGCATTGAGCTGATGGAGTTGTCATTCAGTTGAGGAGTTTGCGCAGTGTGGTCATGAAAGATCTCAAGAAAGCGATGGCTTGTCGGTTTTCATCCTGAAAAATGTCTGCGGACGATGCTGTACACTGCGGGACATCGTACACCGGCTCTTTATGAGTGCAGAGTGGTACAACTGAGGGCCACATGACATCCGCTGCCGCTTCCGAAGCTTCTGTACCCTTTAAGCTCACTGACTGTGATGCTCTGGGCGGTGGTTGTGATGACGTTGGTGGCAGCTGTTGCTTAAGGGAAAGGTTATGGACTGTTGAAAAAAGAGAGCGCGTTATCCGTCTAGGAGGACAGCATTATCCCTAGCGTGAATCTAGAGGCCAAGCTCATAATTGCATTAAAGTGCCGAAATTTGGCCGATCTCCCTTCCATATTTAAACACTACAGGCAGCCACTGCAAAATTACGAGATGTCTCAAAATAAGATAACCCAGAATTATTCCATGATGTTCACAGAAGAAGCACCTGCAATGAAGATCATTCTGATCAGTTGTCATTGTTCTCTTAAATCTAAAAAATATTTGTGTGGTATTTGCGCATGACGACAAAATTAATGTATTAAGCGGGACCACTTCGAAAGGGTAATCTAATCACCCACATACGACAAAAAAATCCTGACTGTCCAGTAGGCCCACGATAGGGCCAGGAGGTACGACTTCCCTGTTCCGTCGTGGGAATAGCCAAGTTAGCGAATTCGTGTCATGTAAAAAATAAACAATAACGTTTTG
This sequence comes from Rhipicephalus annulatus, assembly GCA_013436015.1. Taxonomy (NCBI): domain Eukaryota; kingdom Metazoa; phylum Arthropoda; class Arachnida; order Ixodida; family Ixodidae; genus Rhipicephalus; species Rhipicephalus annulatus. The sequence goes on from WOVY01005539.1 coordinate 102,662, forward strand.
AAGAAGAAGAATGTTAACGCTTCAGCAATGATGGGTGTCGTGAGCGTCTCTCCATTTTATCTGAAAGAGGAGTGAGACGTACGACTGTGTCGCTGCTTCCCGAACATACCTAGCAGTTACTCCTCCTGCTTGACATCATCAAATAAGTGTATATTCTGTACTGACAATGTTTTGAGTTGTACAATGCACAAGCTGTTCAAACTATCGGTTTCTTCTTTAGTTGATGAAAAGATTTTGCTGTGAAGCAGTTCTACAATTCGTATTTTAAATTATATGAAAGAATATTCAATTCAATTCGCACTTAGTTTTCGTTATTCAAATATTTTTCTGGACTAAAATTTTGATACTGACAAACTACGGGAACAAATCTGTCTGCCGCATAGCGCGCACAGTCACGATACAGCACATCGTCCGATAAAATTAATATAATTGATAAAAAATCAACGAAATGCTGTATGCACGAGCTAAGCGAGATATTACTGATTTGCTTCTGAGCCACAAAGCAATGTAACATTTTTGTAAATTGTTTCTGCTTTTTAACTCTTTCTCTCCCGTTGCCGTATATTTTCAAAGCAATGTTCTAACAAAATAACTAATGACAACTGCACTCGTTATCAAAAAAAAGTAATTGCCACACAGAATGAACTATAACCATGCTCGTCATAATTGTACTTCGTCATGCCAGAGGAGCACACTTTTCTATGTTGTGTCCTGTGTCTCGGTTTCATTTTCATTGTCATCACTCGATGCTCAAATTTGGTAAAGCCATCGTCAAGCTATCTGCTTTACACAATAAGTGAGATAAAAAATGCATTGAATAGAATTAACGCGAGTGTATTATTCAGAGAAAAAAAACAACTTTACAAATTGAGCGAGCCAAGGTTCCAGCAATCTTAGTACAATTTTCTTCATCTTGCTGTTTTCTCCTTTTGCCATTGTTCTGTCACAGAAAAACAGAAATTTAAGCTGGCTGGTAACGATATGTGATATCAGAAGATATTCGTACAAACAGGTGCACAAAAGATGCGCCCAAGATGCCACTACAAGGCATAAATGTTGTCTCAATCTCATATATAGTCTTTATGTTTGCACGCCTATTGGTTTCGAGGTTGACCAGAGGAAGGGCCGGCGCTGCTGTTGGTGTGACCTAGTAAACGAAATCACGTGACACGTCTATGGCTTCGTCAGTGCAGCGCGCTTGCTTTCAACCCCAAGCCCGCTGGTTTTCCAGCCTATGGGTTTGTTTACCGCTCGATACGACAGTGACGCATGCGCATTCAAGCGAGCACAGTGTGAACAAACCCATCAAAAGCGTCGCGGCGGCGATATTCTCGATGAATAAAACTGCAATTGGGGAACTTGTTAGGGTCATGATGCGGGCTTCACTTCAGCGCTCCTAGTCGAGAACACTGCTGGTACCAACCAATGTCAGAGTGAGAGGGCCGGTAGTGAGCGCTGTGAGAGACAGGAGGCACGTTTATCATAGTTTATCAATATCGTGCATATTTGTCGGAAGCTCAGTGGGTGCCCAGCACCTATCACCGTGAACAGAGTGGGCGGAAGTTCAATCCGAGGTCATCCGCGTAAATGGAACTTTTTCTACATGTTTCTCTGCGTCACCTGCTTCTGTGAATTTCGCCGATGCCGCTTCCATGGGGGAAATCACGTCAGTGGCGTCTTGATGCGAATCGGCAGAAAACTGTCAAAAACACGATTTTGTGTCGCAACCGGTCGATCAATTCACCTGAGATTGAGCGCAAACGTTCTCTTTTAGCGATGATTGAAAAAGAGCCTTTCGTGCAAAAACATTTTCAATAAATTGATGTAGTTAAAAGAAGTAAAAGGCTTAAAATTTTATGACGCGGCACAACAAGGACATCAAAACAGTCTATTTGCATTCTTTAGGAATTCGAGAATGGAAAAGTTTCATATCTAAATTCGCAAAGGACATGTTCCTTCCCAAACTTTTCGGTAGTTTTTTTTTGTCTTATGCAATCGTAATGATGATTTCCTGAGGAGTCTGAGACATCCTTGTCGTGCGCAATAAACTTATTTATGAGATTCAACAAGAAATTTGTTTGATCAATCTAATAATAGGCTGCGAGATGTAAACTTTGCTAAATTAATATATCTCGTAACTGTAATCATTTAAATGGTATTATTGGATGCATATATATATATATATATATATATATATATATATATATATATATATATATATATATATATATATATATATATATATATATATATAAAGTGAGAGTGATAATTCAATGGGCCAGTTAGTCTTCGTGAAGGTATGGGATATGGCACAACGGGAGCGTTGTCAACAAGGATAAATATATTTATTTCCCAACAGTTTCGGGAGGGGTCCTCCCTTCATCAGGGGATGAGTTATACTGACATGAACTTCCAAACTTCGTTGCTGCCGCGTCCCTCTCGCCTTGAAAGATGTTTGCGAGAGTGAGAGGGAACTAAAAAAGGAAAGAAAAAAAAGAACAAAAAGGGGAAAGGAAAAAGACGAAAAAAAGAAAAAAAGAAAGAAAGTAAAAAAGAGGAAGAACCACTGTCAACATTGAGAACGAAAGCAACTGTCCGTGTACGTCCACCTACGGTTCATATCACGTGCTGTTCAGTTCTCGGCGCGTGTCGGGCCACCCAAGATTCTCGCCGCGGTAGCGGGAGAGGTCCGTGACGGCGTGCGTAAAGAAAAGTTTTCCCTTTAATGGGTTGGTCGGCTTTTTACCTTTATTCTTCCCCCTTTTTTGTTTTTCCTTTCCTTTTTTTAGTTCTCTCTCACTCTCGCAAACATCTTTCAAGGCGAGAGGGACGCGACAGCAACGAAGTTTGGAAGTTCATGTTAGTATAACTCATCCCCTGATGAAGGAAGGACCCCTCCCAAAACTGTTGGGAAATAAATATATTTATCCTTGTTGACAACGCTCCCGTTGTGCCATATCCCATACCTTCACTATATATATATATATATATATATATATATAGAGAGAGAGAGAGAGAGAGATATAACAGACAGTAATGCCAAGGAATGTACAGGGGAAGTTATTAAAACCAATGGAATGTAAATAAGAAGAAAGAAAAGTGGATGAAAAAATTACCAACTGTTCCTGCTCACAGTTGGTAATTTTTTCATCCACTTTTCTTTCTTCTTATTTACATTCCATTGGTTTTAATAACTTCCCCTGTACATTCCTTGGCATTACTGTCTGTTATATCTCATCAATATTGTGTTAAAACACGGAAAAACGAGCCCTTAGGTATACACTTCTTTCCCTTATATAAATATATACATATACATATATATATATATGTATATATATATATATTTATATATATATATATATACTGCCACTCTTTACGCACTTTTTTTCTATGTCACAACCACCGCGAAATCCGTTGCCGCGATTGGGGAGAAAAGCGATTGTTGCTTTCCTATGAATTTAGATGAATCCGCACAGTATACCGAGTCTTTAGTTAATTTCGAAACCTCTCATGTTCCCGAAGGAGCACTGACAGAAAGCACGCCAAGATGAGCGCAAATAAATAACGCTTTCAAGCATTATCTTCTTAAGTAACCGATGGACTCGATGCCGGCATACTGCAAGCAACGATACTGATGATTATTACCAGAATATGTGGCTCCACTATGGCTTCCCACTCCAGCACTGCCTTATCCAGAGCGAGAATCCGGATGACTTGGGTCCCATTATTTTGTAATGCACACCTTTAGGAAGGGCACCTATGAGGTCCTTATTCGAGTTCAACCATACTCCTCTCTTTCCATAAGGTCCATCACTGTAGGTATAGGGCACGTTTTACTAAGAGAGGAGAGTGAAAGAACAAATTATAAGCATTTCTTCAACTGAAAGTTTACTGCGGCACACCATCGTGATACCTACAATTAGATTCGCTACCTATCACTGAATGATTAGCAACACACACGTCTAAATTGTCTTTTAAGTGTCTTACGCTGACATCGGACTTCAGAAAAAAAATCTAAGGTCTATCTTTGTGATCGAGTAAGACGTATATTGTAACTCTACTCTTGAAAACTAACAAACAACCACACCGCGCCAAAAAAAAATGCACTTGGCACCATCTATCAACACCACACTGGCAACAAGGAACAAGTTAGGTATCCCATCCACCAGACGGCAGCACATACAGCACTTTAACCGCCAAGTTTGCCAGCGGGTATTTATTACTTTCTCTCTTATTTTCTGTTCCTCGCGGTTTATTCAGTCCACCAGTTTGCTTTTCTCACAAAAAGTCCCGTTGACCTCTGTGATCATTGACGTGTTTAGTCGAAGGTTTCATCTGGACTTTTCTCGCGCTGATTTCGGCGCCGCGCGCGTAAATTGCCCATGCTTGCAGGACTGCGCGAGCACCGTTCAAAAACCGCGCAGCTTCAGTTATTTTGATCTCAGTATTTGCTAACTCAACTGCGTTTCACAATTGCTCCTTTGGTTTTGCTGATTGGTCGATCTTCAGAGAATACGATTGGAGGACGTGTGACGCATCAGAGCGCCACAGAGTACCAAACTATGTGACGTCATTCTTACGTCACAGGACGTAAATACGACGTCACATAATGACATCTTCACATTTATTTGGTGCATGGTTTAAGGTGGGCTGTGCTGGAAGCAATACAAAACCAGGCTAAGTGAAGAAGGCTTTTAATGCCTGAAATCCTTGAGGCAATCCATAAACACATTCGGTGCAGAAAGTTTTTGAGGTGATGACAGGCGGTGGGGGGGGGGGGGTAGAGGGGAGGATCAATATATAGACCAAAAAAACAGAAGAATGTGGCTTCAGCCTTCTAGCAGTCTTAAACGAATGTATGAGGGACATTTAGTTTATTTTTATGGCTGGGCTGTCAACGAGGAAGAGAAATGAGCCAATGAGAAAATGTACTTACACATAGCCATCACACTTCACCACAACACAATGCTCTGATCTTGCTGTAACACAACAACGTTAGGACGACAATCAAGCGCTGTTTTTGTTTACGCTCACTGCCCGCATAGATTGCAAATGGTATTTTTCTATGTTCGTATTGCATTTCTGTTCAGTAAACAGTCTCAGTAGATTTCGCGCTAAGTAGACGCTCTTTGTCAAACAATGCCGCGCTTATGAGTTGATTTCAGCGATCCGAAAGTGATGTAAAGGATTGAACAGTATTTAAAACTTTCCCGAAAAAACAGATTCACAACGCGGCCGTATCAGATAACTGCCTAATGGAGACCACACGTCCTTACAGCGAGACCAAGACACAGCCCAGGCAGCTACATTGACTGGTAACCTCGGAAATCAATTGGAGAATGCCGGATTGCAAGTTCTAAACGAGGGCGTTTTTGACCCGAAAGATGTGTGATGCAGCGGAACAGGCATATTTATGCCTGAGCCAGCGGGCTGAGCAAGAAATGAAAAGAAAACATCACGCAAATACTGGCAAGCACAGCGTATAAATGTACAAGAATGACTCGAACCTGGCCAGTCTCAGACATACGCCTGGATGCACAGAGACGATGGAGATACAGAACCACTGCTTTGAAAACGTGTGCGCCTCTGCATACTGTTCCTGGACACAGAGACGAAATTTACAAATAATAATAAAGATACAGCGTAAACTTTTTTGACAATGAAGCAGTAATTAGAGAGCCTAATAGCGAGCATTCTATTGCCGTTGAATATAGTTACACAATTGCGTCCGAATGTCGTACGTGAGATATATATATTTTTTATCCTATGCATGAAGCGCTCCAAGGCACGACACAGCGTACACGAGTAAGATGTTCCAGCGAATTTCACTTTATGCGCTTCACTGTACTTTGCGTTTTTCCACGCGAGAGAAAATCCTGCCTTTTACGAGTATCTCAAATCCCAACAGGAGCCTGCGTCAGTGTGCATAGCTGGATGCGTCAAGCCATCACTTCTAAGAGCAGTACAAATTGTATGCCAAAATGCTCTACTTGTCGCAAAAGTGTACGGGTGAAGAAGCTGCGACGCAACCAGTGTAGGAGTCAGCACCAATCTTGCGCAGAGGACCGATGAAATGAAAGGTGTTATTAGTTACGCTAGCTGGTTACTATTCAAAACATAAGCTAATTACTCCAGAACATAAAAGAAGTATCTTGCCATTATCTTGGCTACGTCAAAGTTTCGCCCATACTTTTACGGTGGGTCCATCAAAGTTGTGAGCTACCACCATGCCTTGTGTTGGCTACCTACCTTGAACGAGCCTTCAGGTCGCCTAGCACGATGGAGCCGCTGACCTCAGAAACTGAACGTTACCGTCATTTACAAATTCGGTAGAAAACACTCCAACACGGAGTGCCTGTCTCGTGCCCCCATCGACTAACCTCTGCTATGCCACCTGGATGATGACTGCTTCTTGGGAACGATAACTGCTGACGACTTCGCTGAAAGACAGCGAGTCGAGCCAGAACTTAGGGGCCTAATCGAATATTATGAGGACAAGACGGCTGCTGTTCCGAAGCTTTCAACCGGGCAGTTGCGTCGTTTTTGCAGCGAGACGGCCTTCTCTAAAAGAAAAATTTCTCACCGCTTCCAGCCAAGTACTTTCTTGTGGTGCCTTCAGCTTTGCGACGAGATCTCCTCCAGGCCCCGCACGGCGATCCCACTGCACGACACCTCGGTGTTTCCCGCGTATTCACGGGGATACAAGAAAGATAGTACTGACCGCGCCTTAGAGCCGACTTCACTCATTACGTGAGGACATGCCAGGACTGTCAGCGACGCAAAACACCGTCAACAAGGCTAGCAGGACTTCTGCAGCCCATCGATCCACCTCGCCGACTGTTCCAGTAAATCGGTATGAACTTACTTGGGTCGTTCCCGATGACATCTTTGGGAAACAAATGGAGCGTCATGGATGCCGGCTACTTTACCCGCTACGCCAAGACAAAAGCTCCGCCCAAAGGTAGTGCACTTGAGGCAGCCAAAGTCTCAGCCGAAAACATTGCTCTGCCTATATATTGTCACGTGGTCATGACGTGGACAAAGGGAGCACACTTGACGTTCTGATGAAACAGCTGATTCGGCCAAACTTGGGGCCATAAAACTGAAGTTTAGATTACAGCAATACGTGGGCGCTGATAGCGAAAAACAGATCTTTGACGATCGATCAAGTGACATGTGGAGAGCCGTGTCGGCATTTATACACGTGTCCTCGAATATTCAAGCGTTATCAGTAGCAGTGGCGTAGGATCGAGAACCATCTGTTATGTTCGCGAAGTTGGTGTAATTTTAACAAAATGATCTAGTGCAGTCCTGAAGCTTCTCGAACACTGCAGGCGTGGTTTGCCTGAGAATCAATGACAGCTAAACGGGGTGGGAACATTGATTAGTATGTGGAGTTTAACGTCCCAAAACCACCATATGATTATGAGAGATGCCGTAGTGGAGGGGTCTGGAAATTTCGACCACCTGGGGTTCTTTAACGTGTGCCTAAATCAACGGGGCACAAACAGAACTGGAGGAGAGAACGTGGTATTAGGCTGTGAATACAGCGGCCACTGTTTTATCAGACGGCACTATAGATGAAATAAGCAATATACTCAAGTGAATTCAAAAACACTCTATTGGTACCATAGGTAAAACATTATTAAATATAAATATTCGAACAGAGAACTGCAACGTAGGGTGTGAACTTGTCCATGAATCGACCGATCACGTGGCTGGGAATGCTAACGCCATTCACAGCAGCTACTTCGCATTAGATACAAGCTTCTAATTATGCTTCGATTAAAGCACAGGCACCTATAATTCTATCATGCGGGATGGCAACTTCTGACGTCATTACGGTGTCGGTCACTGCTTACTGTTGCGAATAACGGCGGCTGAAGCATCGTGCTGGTCGTTTAAGACTATAGTGTGGTTTAGACAGTGCAGTTCCCAAAAAGTGCACAGTCGACAAAATCCAAGAAGGCACGTGTATGGAATATAAGGGTGCTTTTATTGAGCACGATCTTGGCGCACAGATATTGCTAATCGGCGTTGCATAGGTCGTATATGTTCAAGAAATGAACCACGAAACAAAGTTGTGGGAACATAACGACGCTTGCCTATAAACGCGACAAGAGTGACAGCACGACAACTCGAATAAGTGGTCCAATTGTCGAACACATTGCGGCGCAAAGCACGGCGAAGAGACGCGTCGGCGTGTCGCGTTACACTGCGATTACATCGGTGACAAACGCCCACTGACACTCAAGATCAATCATTGCGAAACCTTGAGGTTGAGAGTAGGGAAGCTGGAGCATTTCAACTTTCCTTCGCATCCATACCGTAAAACAGATTGAGTTTAAAGCTCAGGTGCCAGCACTGGCGCACAGTCTTCAAGCGTTGAAGCTGTACGTGAAAACTTTTGAGTTTAACTACTCGCATGTTTGATTGCTCGACATCACACCTTTACAAAACTGGCTGCTGAACATAAAGTTGGCTCTGGAATAGATAAGTCGAAATTATCATCATGCAACACAAACTGAAGGTGGTAGAAACAAAATCATGTGGATTACTTAGTCCTGAATTTAATCATTTCATCCGCGAGGTCTGTAGATGCTTGGTGCATTAGTTTTCAACTCTTCTTTTTTTATTTCTGGCGAGTATAAGGGCCTTGCTTTAGCAGTACCATTTCATCACTATGCGGTGATTATGTCAAGGCCAGTCTCAGATTCGTTTCGGTGGTTCTTCACTTTCAGCGTGTATGCCGGAAGCACTTATGGGGCACCAGAATTCATGACGCAATCAACGCTCATGGTTCAACATCCCGTCATATAGCACAAATCTGTAATTGTTGCACAAACGTCACGTAAAAATGCTTTCCCCACCACTGGAACAAACCTCCCGCGTCATATTGGTACTTACACATAAACTAGGTGCCTGAAAAACAACATAATGCTTTTCCTTAAAAAAATTTGTTTTCTCAAACAACAACGCTTGTTCTGACGTCATCGACAACCGAATTGATGCAGTTTGACCAATACTGGTTCTGTGAGACCACAAACAAAGTCTTTCGTTAGCGATAGTTTGGTTACCACGGCTAAATTAGTTATCTTGTACTGACAAAAGGAGTGACATAAATGTTCAAGGGTGATTCTTCTTCAAATGGCGGCGTCCTAGGTTCGCAACAGCCCAAACTGAAGCATTCAAATTGTGAAAAAAAGACGCTTTTACAATGCCTCTAAATCCAGCTCTGTATTATGGCATACCAACGCTTTCTCGATGTTCTGAAAGCATGGTATCAGAAAGACAATGCAGAAGGAAAGAGTGTAAAGCAACAGGTTTTTCAACAGTGCCACTTAAAGCTTCCTTGCTTCTTTCTTCATTAAGGTGTGCGCATATTCATAAATATAGACGAGACATCACTTTTGGTACACGTGAATTGCTTGTAATTTATCCACAATAATTCCATGCTTTTCCACGATAAAAATTACTAGTCACACTTGAAGCCATATGAATGCTACTTAAATGCGTGAAGTACGCGGATGAAGATGTACTATAGTATAATAAGCGAAACCACAAGATTGTGACACCTTTACCTAGGAAGTTCAGTGGTACGGCCCCCACAGTTCCAGGCCATGAGATACGTTTTGTCAGGAAGCCATATGCTATATAGTCAGTTATAATTAAATGTTTTCAATAGCCTGTTTATATATAGTTTGGCACGCCATACATTTCATCCTGCAAACTACAGTGTCGATTAGTGCTGTATAGTAAAACGGTGCGCATCTGCGAAACACTTAGTTGTGTCACTGACACATATTGCCATTAACACGAATAAAATACATTACGATGCCATAGTGCAGTGTTAGCACCACTAGCTGGCAAGGCTGTGCTGATGTCACCCAGGTGACGTTTGTAGCACTTTGCAGGAACGAATCATAAAAAATGTCAAGCCTTTTTTTTCTTGACAGTATAGGATGATGCGCGATGCCACATTTGAAGGAAATGCAGTCAACCACACACGACAACTTCAGTGCCTAGGAAACCAGAATCGAGTGAGAAAGTTAGAATTGATCCAAATAAATGTGAAGCACAAGTGAACAAATGGCCCGTAATTAGCATACAATAAATATTTTGTCATTAATTCCTATATTGTTTTAAAATTGTTATTCCTTATCAACCTTGCAACCAAACATACCAGTACTGAGGTGTTACTAACTGTTACCTTAAACACATAACTATTTTCCTCGACATCCGCTAGAGAAATTCACCTTTAATTCAGGCTCGATATCCTGCCTGAATGATAGCAATCTTTCTATTGCGATACTATTCAATGAAAGAAAAACGCATATCCTGCATTTTCTTGCTACAAAGATGACTTTCATTAGAGACTCGGCCTTAGCCTATATTAATAAGTGTGACATCACAACTTGGTGAGGTTCGCGACCACCGTCCAGCAATCCTAGCAGACCGTGTCAAACTCACGGCAATCAGCTGTTCTTCCTGAATATCACGCTAACCTGTCCTCGTAAGTCTTCAAGTATGCAGCATGAGTCAAAAACCGGCAAAGCTAGGAAACCTTTATATGTACACTTTAAAACTTGAGTATAACGAAAAGATACGATGTCATACGTTTTCCTTTTCTTGCGAAATGCTTTGATCTGAGCCAAACACATTCGCGGCCTTAACTTCTGTTTGTTTCGTTGAACAGTTGCTATCAACTAGACACTCGAGTGGGGACTTTGTTAGAACAGTTTCTTTCCCGGCATTGTTATTCAGAGAGCTTGGCGTTCTATCCTAGTTATAGCAGAAATGCAACAACGTTTTTCACGGGTGATTGTTCGTGGCAGTAATACAAGGCGTCCCAAAAAAGAGCTGTCAAAATTCTGGGCACCTCTCAAAATATTCTAGGCTGTCAAAACACGCGTTTCCTACATCCGTACCATACATATATGGGGTTTCAACTTGAATATACATACTATTTGCGCCTATATTTCCACATAGGTTTGTAGATGAATTCGTAATAGTGTTCTAAAAAGTACCTAACTACATGGATCAGTGAATGTTACAGTGATAAATATGAAAAGTAGCGAAATACGCGGAGAGGCTCTGCAAGCGTTACGTGTATAGATGATGCTTTAGTGTTTTGCTATGTAGATGAAACAGTCGGTCCACGTTACAACAAATGTGATCTGAAAATGGAAAGAAGACTGCTGGATTATGTATATATAAAGATGCGAATAGGGCCTCCGGGATACGGGAGACGTCTCGCTCACTTTACATTGTTTCACATCATAGCACTATTTTACTGCTAGATATGGGTATTCTTGACGAGGAGATGTGATTGTAGCTAGTGTTTTGACAGATGGTGCTGTTTTCCTCTCGACAATTATCGCCTTGAAGAAAACATGGCCACTGGTAAAAGCTTGGGCTACAATGACACCCCGAGTTCAAGAACATTCATGCCTTCAAGCTATTCTCTCGAACTTGTGCCTTATTTTACTGGGTGTTAATTACGTTATCAGGGTCACCACAGGTGTCACCTTGATATCCTCTAATGTGATGTGTAATCTATCTCAACCAAAAATTTTCATTTGACACATACTGCTCGTATCCAGTAATACGAACACATTTGATTCATTTGTTTTTTTTTCGTATGACCATATGAGATTATTGGATATGTGTCAAACGAGTCATACGAAATTTTTCGATGAATATATGTCTCCATTTCTCATGCCCCTTTTATACTTTCCAGAGGCTTAGCTGCCGGCATCTCCTCTTTGCATGTTATATATGTCACATTTATGACTTTACATATTTTGCTTTCCGGTGCTGCCCACTTTCTCGTCTGACAGCTTCGTCTATACCTTCCATGAGCAATGTTCAACATTCCCTTGAGGACTAACCAATGCCATGAAATGTATCATACCGTCGAAGCGAAAACCTGAAATGCTCGTGAACGCAAACTGCCCATCATCCACCCTGTGATGCAAGATGACTGGTCGCAGAGCTTGGTGACAACTAATGACGCTTCAATATGCTCCCCGAGATAAATTGTAATATATCTTTCACAAGGCTATAGCTTTCTACTTCCTGCGGATGAATACATCACATAATTGATTGATCATAATCTTTTATTTTGACGTGTTCTGTTGATTTGTCTGTAATTTATTCTTCGCCGGCAGCAGCTGAACGCGTTCCTTGTGCAGTTCCGCCTCCAAAGCGGCACCTTCCAAAGCTTGCTGCTTTCTCAAGATGAGCAAAAAGCACACTTGTCGGCGGATTCGTTGCCTGTAACTACAATACTTACTAATTACACTTCGTTTGGAGTCATTTCCTAAGCCTTTTAACACAATTTTACCTATACTTCTCTGAATGCAACATACTATCCAGGTTTCATAGTAGTATGTGTCCCCAACGTTATTTTTCTAGGTCCCATGTAGTTAAAGACCTGCCGTCCATTCAGAAGTTACACGATCAGAATGCTTTTTATGCCAATAATTCACATATGTAGCCCCAGGCGCCATGAGTTGGCGCTAAAAACCTTTCCTTTTTTTGTTCGACTCTAACGGCTTAATAAGACAAAGTTGGATGAACCGTACCTTTTTCCCTCTGCATGTCAAACGAAAGATTATAACTCATATGTTTTAAACATGATTGATTATAAAAAAAGAACATCTATGCTTGTCTAAGCTGCCTTTTTAGCAAAAAAATAACACTATGGTAAATAGGCGCATATATGACGCCCCGATAATCGCACGAGTTCTCCTGAGGTGACCTCCTGAGTGTCCTCTCATCCACTGCGCGTCTAAGTAAAAAATTTCGCACAGTCATCGATTTCGCATTGTCGTTCAAAGGCAAGACAGAAGCTCGATAATAGGCAGCACCGTAAACTTTCTTTGTTGTGGGAAGCCTGGCGAGCCCACTGACAACCTCTGCCTGGGGCCATTGCATCCTCGCATTTCTCCGGTTTGGCCAAAGGAGAATGGGATTTACGGCAGCCTACAATGCTCGCTCAAACTGGGCACCGGAGGCTTGTTTTGCTTTCTACTTCCTCTTGCAAGAGGGTGGAGATTCGGCCTTCCTTCTAGAAGGTCATTTATCAAAGCATTGTTTTTTTTTTACAAGTGCAGGGCAAAGCCATATCTCTCGCCAGCATTCGTTAGCTTCCAAAACTGAAGAAATTTGACGTAAGCTTGAAAAACATCGATCGCTCTTGACGGCTGAAAAAAAAATTATTTCAGTTTCATAAAAGATGGGTCGCTTCCTTGAGACAACAGTCAATGCCACGCTGTGTTGAAATTGGCTTAAGAGTTTGACTTCTTACGGCCAACGTGTTCTTATTCTGTGAACAACAAACACATGCTGAGACAGCGATTTACGCAGCTGCTCACTGTTAAAAAGAGCTCCTCCAAGCCGGAGCAACCCCACGGCGCCACCACCGGCTAACGGGTGAACTGGTCTGGCGCAGGCGCAGTGAACCAAGAGAGTGGTGCTCATGCGTTGCGCGAACGGTTTGCGTTATGACGTTTCCAAGCTCAGCAGCAGACTTCAGAGAACAACGAAAAGAGCGTCACTGACAGCGCGCACTGTGCCTGCGCGAAATTTGTCGCAGCCGCCGTACGGCGGTGGTGGTGTCAGTACGGTGACTGGAATAGGGCCCCACAATGGTGGCATTCCTTCGTTCTTTTATCGTGCAAGAAACGCTGACACTGAGGCACCCCTGAGTTTGAATGTGTAGCCTGCGTGACCGGCTTTGTAGGCTAGAATAGCGTTGGATCATACTCCCGTGCTCCGATGTTTCCTTATAAAGTGGACCACTGTGGGCGTTTCTTTACATCACACACGGAATCACCGTGCTTAGGAAAAAACATTGCTTTGTGGACCAGCATCCCTCAAGTTTAAACTCGAAGCTCGATGTTACCCGCATGCTCTATGCTGTGAAGTGAGCGATTTTCTCCGTTAATTACGAACCTCAAGGCCAGAAATACGGCACTTTGTTTACTACCTTCCTGACTACGTGTCTGCATTTATCCATCGCGTGTTGTACAAAAACACCTGCTTATGAACAAGATCGCAAGCTCCATTTTCTGCATCACAGCACACACGGTTGTTTATACGGGATCATGGCAAGATGCTTTTCCAGTTGTTGCGCACGGACCCGGAGCACGAAATGCGGCACTTTGTTTGTTAGCATTCGAAAAGCAATAGCCCACACATGCTAAACGACAGAGGACGCATTATAAAAGCACTCACTTGTAAAACACACAGACACCCTTGCTTGAGAACTTCGGCTAACGAAACGAAGCATATTGCCAACAGGATACGCTTGCCTTATCTCAATGTCATATATTCACAAGAAAATATTGCAATGCGAACAATCTTAGTGTAGATCTAGCGCCATAACAGACGTGTCATACATTTAGTTGCTCTAATAGGGTAATCCAACAGTCGCACAAATTTCGCGCACTACGACATTAAATCTAATTGATTAACGTCCTGTGCTTGCGATCTTATCGGCTTAAAACGCAACTAAACGTGTTCGAATGTTTGTACAAATGCGCACTCAAATAAAAGAAATACTTTTCCGGAATGCAATTTGAATCTCGAAAAAAAAAACTCACAAACAAATGAGCCTGCGCACATCCTTGTGCTAAGAATCCTGATCTGTAGTAGAAACAATTAAAACTGTGTAACACTCGGTGGCTACAAAGAAATGCTCATAAAAGTAGCTTGGCACGGCTGGCTAAAAATAGCGTCAATATTTCGTGTTTTTTTTTCTTACCAACGACCATCGTTACTTCACTGAAACGCTCCATCATACGGAACGTTTCAGCAGAGATGCAACTACGCATTCGAATTACAGCCCCCTCAATTTTCTGAAGTAATCAATGAAGGAAATTCTATTCCAAGGACGACTCCGTAGTCATTTCACTACTTCTGTGTAGCTGTGAGTGCCCACCTCAGCGGAATTACATTACTGCAAGCTTCGAACAGGTGACCCGTCGGGACTATTCCACGGGAAGCTCCGACACCCAAGGTCAAATACAAGCGGTGGTTCATTACCCACTGCATTCGTTATTTACCAAACGCGTTTCGCTTCGTACTTCGCTGGAGGTGCACTCAGGTCCTTTGAACGAGATTTTCCTTTCGTATAGCTTTCCGCTAGATGGCACGCTGCAGCCACCGGCGAACCCTTCCGCTTATTCACTTTCATGCCGAATAAAGTCACCCCTGCGAGTTCTCAGCGGTGGAACAGGGCCCGATGAGGTAAACGACACACCAGAAAACGCATCAAGAACACCACATAGCTCTGCGCGGCGACCATGTCTCAGTTCTAACTACTAGTCGAACGTTGAACGCATTGTTTAAAGAGGAACAGTATCCCCACCGAGAAACTGATGCGTCATAGCGGTATTACGAGCTTGCAAGCAGTGAACACGTGTACGTTGTGGTCACTTGACACTAAGAAAGAGCCAAAGCTTGCAGCATTTTTCTAGCGCATTTGAGTGAAGGTTAAGAAGAGGAGGCACAATCTCTACAGATGCTAAGTTCGGTTCCGGTTACTCACGAGGCAATGTGGTCAACGAGGTGTGTAGAGTGTCCCTTGTCGAACAAACTATCTATCCTATACAACACGCTCTATAGTCATGAACACGTCAAGGATTTGTCAAAGACAGTTGCTTGTGCTTTGAGCAGTAACGGGAAACCCTGATGATGCCTGGTAACAGTGGTTTTAAGGCGTTGAGGGCACCCAAGAACTGTGCCAGAAAAAAAAAACACAATGATGAAGAGACTTGCACTGTTGGAAAAACAAAACAATAACATAACAAGAACAGTGTTTCGTTACGACTCTTCACTGGGCTCCTATTTCAGTGTGTGTTTTCTGCGTCACTTCTACGTGATGGCACGTGACGACACAGCAGAGACCAACTTCGATTCCACCCTGCTGCTAGTTTAAATAAATGTTCGCGGGAAATGTCTATGCAAAATTAAATCAGGAGGCGAGCCTTGGCAAGGCACGGCCGCTTTGATGGCTGCACAATGGGAATAAGAGTCGCGTGATTGCGTTATATCGGCGTCTGCTGCAACCGTCCCTTCACCACATCATTATCAAATCAAAGCTTCGTGTCGAAGCGCACCGCTACAACACACAACTAAGAAACAAAAACAATGGCGAAGTTCGACATGCAGAGTGTGGCAGATCTACAAGAAACACAACTCTGGAAATCACCAAACGAATTCAACAATCTATCTTCTAAAGAGACACATTCACTCGTTATAGCATGTGTGAAAAAATGGCGACGCTGCGCGAGGATTCCTAACCACGAATAGGATAACTCGTGCGATTCGCGCTCTTCTGCCTACTGAGAAAACACAAAAACGCTCCTCACTTCTGATTCTTGTCAGCGTATAAATAAAAAGTCAAGATTACACATGAGGTACCGGCAATAGTGGTAACTATGTTCGAGATCGCCAGCGATCCCAGAACCAAAGGACTACAATGTCATTTCTTGAGACATCTCACGCACGGACACACACACGCGGCACACACACACACGGCACAAACGCGTGACGCGTTGCACTGCACTGCACTCCACTCCACTCTTGGAGGCACGAGTCCAAAGATGAAGCTCAGATTTCTTAACAGCCTTGTGAGGTGAATCTTCTGGCAGAACTGTTCAGATAGAGTCACCGGTGAAGTCTGTAGTCGAGTGTATATTTCGTAAGTGCGAAAAAAAACTTTGTTGACATATAACCGCTTTCTTCACTTCTTCACGGTGGTACACTTCAATGATATGAGCAGGATCCTTCACATTACGGACTTTCCACGAACCATTGCCCTAGTGAATTCAGGATTAAAGTTTCAACAAGTGTTGGACCCCAGCACTTAAGATGTATTCATCTACAAAACCTTCTTATATAAGGTAAATGGGTCGTAACGCTAAAACAACGAATTGTTGCTTCAAATATTAAAAAACTATGCCACCTGGAAGAATTATTGTTACGAGCTAATTCTTCAATAAAACTTGTTTTACTCCGATTTTAGCGAGCACATAGCAACGCGCTTGGTAACCTAGATTTAAGTTATATGCTCGTTTTAAGAAAAGCTTTGACGGCAGCAAGACATCAAATTTCTGAAACGCTTGGAAGTCAATGATGACGTGCATAAGGGCTGTTTTAATCCTGCCCACGGAAGTGCTTGTAGAAAATTATAACCTATTCTACATTTGTGCTGAACCTAATCTGTGGAGCAATCGGTAATCGCTTTGTCCAGTACCACCTTAGTGTGTAGCTGTTTCGTGATCACATTTATATGTTCCTCTTGGAACAGGCATGGAAGCGACATAACTACACGTAACTTGCGTTCAGTTTGCGACGCTAAAAGTATATCATTCGATAAGTTAAGTGTTTGCACATGGAAGGGTTCGCGCAGGCTTTGCGTTTTTCAAAGCTGCACTGCGACACACAGCATTTCACTGAAACCTCCTTAGAAAACACCCCATGAAGTGAAGCTGCCCTGAAGAATTTACTTACGCCAAGGTAGGTGATTCAGTGATGACTGAAAATGACTGAACGCAACTTACTAAACAGGTGATAGGCAAATTCGCAGGGGAACTAACCACTCACGCCAGGCGCTATTGCAGTCTGCCCCACACAAGACAGGTTAATGTTAAATTGAGAACACTGCGAACAAAGTCGAACAAAATGAACAATGTAACACACTGTTCAAAATTATTCAGCCAACAATAAATAATTGGCTGTTTAGGTGCCGAAGCACGGCGCCATATTTCCTAAGAACCAAGTACACCACATTACAGAGTGACCATGTCGAGGCCAAATCACTGATTTTCAATGACAGTAGCAATACTTCCTCAGCGTCTGATGCTCAATGCAAGACGACTGGCGTCCGTATTTGTTGATGCGGCTGACGTCGTCGAAGACGACCAGCCTCTGGTCCTCTTGCACGAGGAGGCAGACCCTCCAACATGGCGTCGCTGGGGTGCACGACCACCGTCACGCGGATCCTGCGTACGCTGGCACGAGTGACGGCCCACATTGCCAGTAGAGTTATGGCCAACCGTATTGGCCAGACTAGAAGACTCTGTCACGCGCGTCGGTGAAGACAGCGGGCTCCCAACATTGCTAAACACCTCTCGGGCGTCTTGAATCTTGCGAATGGTGAGGTGAGCACATCGGAATGAACCGTTCCCTAGACCGACATCGAGAAGGTTGTTCACCTTGTCGACGAGCGCCAGCGCCGCCTTTTCCACGATCTTATTAGAAAGTTCAATGGGTTCCTCGGCATCGCATGAGCAGTACTGTTCCGGAACCTTTGCGAGGTCGCATGAACGACTCAGAGGTATATCGCGAAAGAGGCTTATGCCAAAGTCTGATCTCGGTTTGGCGGTCAATTTTCCATGCCTTCCCAGTGACAGAATGTCAATAAATGTCTCGTACGTGTCGTAAGGCGTCGTTAGACGACCAGCGTTAAGCTGCAGCGCCTTCAACAGAGATTTCGAGGTTACTGTTGTCGGCTCCACAAGTGAACGGGGTGAAGATCTGGAGTGACTGATCATACTGCCATGGTGCGTCCTTGAGTAACGCTTGAGCCATGACGAACTTGAAGGTGGCCTCACGGCGAAGAAAGGAAGCCGCTCCTCTAGCCTACCAACGAAGGTCTCACGAATAGAGTCGAACCTGTGACCATGGTCAGAAGGAAGAAAAGGAACGTGTTTTCCAGATGACCTCGGTCTCGTAGTTCTGTCGAAACTGCAAGATATCCTCGTCAGCCGCTGCGACCTGCTGCATGTACTCGTGGCTGATCTCGACGAGAAAGGAGAACGCAAAGTAGGGCTGCGACCCGTTGTTTACTTCGATGAACCGTCGCACGTAGTCTATCTGCAGCTTGTGTTTGGAACTGTTGCCGTAGCACAGGTTCGAGCTTGTTTTCATCAAGAATGAGCTTTCCATGGCGAGGCAGTAAGGGCGAAAGTAAAAATCAGTCGGCGGGTCCCTGAAACCACGCGCGAGATAATTGAACACTCCATACTCAGGGAAGTCTTCGGCGAAAGTGTCAGGTAGCCGCCGTGTTGAAGTCATCCCAGATAAACCGGACGTCATCGAACGTATCACCGTTCGTTCCTGGATGCTTCAGTTGCGTGTAGGCCTCCATGCCAGTGAGCAGTGCTACCAGGTTAGGAAAGGTGTTGTCGCCCACCTTGTTCATTCCACGAAAGACGACCGAGCCCAGAACATCGGTGAGGAAGGTGTACGTCTTGGGCAGCAACCGCATCATCGACAACCTCGATATCGAGTCGAGGCCAAACACCCAGAACATTTGGCCGATTCTGTGCTTCGGGTGTCGGCGACGTCATCATAGACTTTGGAATTCGCAGTACCGCGTGGACGTTGGAGTAGACGGGTATCTCGAAGTAATTCCGGCACGAGACGTAAACCACGTCGTGCTGAGTGGAATTCCATCGCGCGTGAAAGGCATCGGGTCTCCGTAATTCACTCGGTTGTCACCGTCCCGTTCGGCCGGGGTATACGTGCATCGCAGCGACTCGAGCTGTACCCAGAGCTTTGGTTGAAGTGGCAAGTTGCCTCGAATATCCACGAACGTCAGCCACGGTTGGACGAACCTAGGAACGAAAAACCAAACGCAATTTAAGAACGATGAAGCAGATCTACCAGCGTTTCTAATTAGGCTGAACAGATGCTTCGATGAAGCAGTTAATCAAATGTTTTAAAGCTTTTTATAGTTTGAACGCTACCGAAAGCTCTTAATGTTTACTGACATGACAGTGCTCGTGTGCGGGGGTGAGTGAGGGACGCTGTCAAAAAAAAGTCGCTTCACGAGTCAACAAAAAAAGTAAGATTATGTTCTTATGTGTGAATAGCTATTGAATATCTATCTCTGTGTAAGTCCCTGTCTATCTTCCACCTCTCTGAGTTCCCTTTCTTCTTGCTCTTCTGCAGACAGCCATTGATCAAGTGTACACCGGCAGCTCGGAAGTTGCAGTTTGCCTCTCGCTTTCCCCCAAAGTTTAAATCTTTGTTGAAATAAACCGCTTATGCTTTTCACTCAGCTATCTCTCGATTGTCACTCTCAGCAGAGTGGCTGCTTGTGTACTTGTGGATGTAGGATGTTGGAATATTTGGAGTGTTTCTCTCCCTCTCCCGCACGTATATACATGTACACAAACGGCTCTTACCTTGCACTGT
>WOVY01005540.1:0-27701 GCA_013436015.1 Rhipicephalus annulatus
GATATATTGCCGCGTGCATAGCTGCATTTAGCGGCGAGATAGCGACGACAACGAAGAACGCGGATTTGCTCGAGAGGCGCAGCGCAGCAGAGTGAAGAAGACGACAATCTTAGCGGCCTTCTCTGAGAGCGTCTCTACAAGTCCCACTGTCCGTGTTTTTAAATAAACCCCCTGTAATTTATAACCCGCGACACTGGTGGAGGAGCTGGGTTACTACCACCTCATGATCAGCACCCCTGTGAGAAGCCCCGAGTCCAGCCCTACGAGACAGCCACGCGTGGAGACGCCTGTGCACCGCTCAAGCCGTCGCCTTCAAGGTCTTGAACCAGAATTTGGCCTTTTAAAGGGAGCAACACTTCCGACAACCACCCCTACTCAAGAAATGGCAAGGAGTCCTGCACAGGTGACGGTCCAGAATATGCGCATTCCTGAACCATTTCATGGCCGGCCGAACGAAGATGCGCAAGACTGGCTTGAGCAGTTCGAACGGGTAGCTAAATCGAACTACTGGAGTCTCGATGGAAAGCTCTTCCACGTATACTTCGCCCTTGAAGACGGCGCGAAGACGTGGTTTATAAACCGGGAGGCAACATTGACGACATGGGAGGAGTTTTGTCGTCGGTTTCTTGACACCTTCGGTAACGCGGACCGACGCGAAAACGCACAACGCCTTCTTGAAGGACGCACCCAACAGCTGCATGAAAGCGTCGCCATGTTTGCTGAGGATATGGTGCGCTTGTGCCACCGCGCGGACCCCAACATGCCCGAGGCTCGAAAGCTAAGCCATCTCATGAGGGGCGTCAAAGAGCAGCTATTTGTTGGTCTTGTGCGCAATCCGCCGACAACAGTGGACGAGTTCACCAGGGAGGCCACCGCAATAGAGCGTGCGCTACAGCAACGGTACCGACAGTCTGATCGCCCGGCCACCGGCGCAGCTGCAGGCGCCACGCACTTACCGAAAACGACGAGTTTTCTCTACGCCACCTGATTAGACAGATCGTGCGTGAGGAGATCGCGAAGGAGAACGCAAAGTACACATTGCAGTCACAGGCGCCCCCGCAGCAGGAGTCCACGGTAGCCTCCGTCGCTGAAGTCGTTCGCCATGAACTTCGACAAGCGTTTGCCTCTCCTCAGCAATATTCCGCTCCACCGCACCGTCCAAACTCGTGTACCTATGCAGACGCTGTGCGTCGTCCATTGGCTCCAGAAGTATCATACCAGCCGAACGGATACAGCTATGCAGACGCTGTTCGTCGACCCACGCCCATGCCAGCGCCGCAGTACCTCGAACCGTATCCTGTGGCAGCCTGGGCTCAGCAGGATTCTGTCAGGCGACCCTATATGCGGAAGACCGACATATGGCGCACTGCGGATCGTCGACCACTCTGCTACAACTGTGGAGAGCCAGGGCACATTTACCGTTTTTGCCCACATCGCCGAGCTGAATACCGCGGTAGTGCACCTACAGCTACGCGCCGACAGTTCGACGAAAGCCGTGCCCCCATCGACGACGACCAGGCTGGCAGGCGGGAAGGCTCTTCTACCTTCCGGACGCGGTCACCATCACCGGCTCGCTTTGGTTCACCAAGCCGCCGTAGTTTTGCTGACGCCGTCAGAGGTCGGTCTCCCAGCCCACGGCGGGGAAACTGAAAGCAGCGACCTCTGGGGGGAAGGTTGCAAGCCGTCGAACTGCCGAAAATCCCCCACTGCTGCCGAAACACGTGAGAGACGACGATGAAGACTTCGCCGAGAAAACTGTGACTGCCGACCTCGCTGTGACGATTGACGGCGTTGAAGTGACGGCCTTAGTCGATACGGGTGCAGACTTCTCCATAATGAGTGAACGATTGGCAGATGAACTCAAGAAAGTCAGGATGGAATGGACGGGCCCTTATATCCGAACTGCTGGAGGCCAGATAATGACTCCCACGGGAAAATGTACAGCAAGACTCACTATTGAGAATGTGGCTTTTGTAGCCACATTTCTGATCCTACCGGAGTGCTGCAAACCTATGATACTGGGAATGGACTTCTTAAGAGAGTACGGTGCTGTGGTCAACATACGCGACGGTGTGATCACATTCGCCGCTGACAAGTCTGTGACCACTGATCCAGACCAAGAACCCAGGGTGTTACGTGTGGTCGACGACGACGTCTGCGTGCCACCACTGTCATGTAGTCTTGTTTCCGTGTGTTGCGCCGTGCACTGTAATGAAGACGCCATAGCCGAACGCATCACTGACCTTCTTTTTCACCAAGGCATCGCCATCGCTCGCGGTATCGTCAGCTTAGTGGATGGGCGCGCAGACGTGCTTCTGACCAACTTCACGAATGAGCGCCGGCACATCGGTAAAGGCACGGCTGTGGCGTACCTCGAAGAGCTCGACTACTCTCACGACTGTCTTCTAATGCAAGGGGAAGCCACAGCTCAATCACCTCCACATACACCACCAGTTGATATCGGTCCGAGTCTAACACCGACTGAAAGATGCCGTCTTATGGAGCTGCTCGACCAGTTCAAGGACTGCTTCTCATCGACATCACGAGTAGGTCGAACGCCTCTGACTAAGCATCGCATAATTACGGAAGACACAGCAAGACCGATCCGACAGAACCCATATCGCGTCACTCAGAAAGAACGTGAGGTAATCCAGCAGCAAGTCAAGAAGATGCTAGAGGATGACGTTATCCAACCATCAAAGAGTCCTTGGGCATCGCCAGTGGTACTCGTGAAAAAGAAAGACGGCAGCTTGCGTTTCTGCATCGATTATCGTAAGCTGAACCATGTTACAAAAAAGATGTTTATCCATTACCACGGATCGATGACTCTTTGGACAGGCTACGGCATGCGCGCTACTTCTCGTCAATGGACCTTAAAAGTGGATACTGGCAAATAGAAGTAGATGAGCGCGACCGAGAAAAGACCGCCTTCGTGACGCCAGACGGGCTTTATGAATTCAAAGTCCTCCCTTTCGGTCTATGCTCTAGCCCCAGCCACGTTTCAGAGACTAATGGATACCATTCTGTCCGGCCTGAAATGGAAAACATGCCTTGTGTACCTCGACGACGTGATCGTTTTTTCGGCCACGTTTGAAGAGCATCTAAAGCGGCTACTGTCAGTCCTTCAAGCCATACGGTCCGCTGGACTCACACTCAAACCGGAAAAATGCCACTTCGGCTTCGAAGAACTCCAGTTCCTGGGACACGTGATCAGTCGCGAAGGTGTGAAGCCTGACCCAGATAAAACAGCAGCCGTCGCAAAGTTCGCAAGGCCTGTTGATAAGAAAGCGGTCAGGCGTTTTCTGGGTCTCTGCGCCTACTACCGGCGATTTATAGCAGGCTTCGCACACATCGCCTCTCCACTCACCCGCCTTACAAGGGAAGACATCGCATTTGTATGGGGTGAAGAGCAAGAAGCTTCATTCAACGAGCTGCGACAGCGTCTACAAACTCCACCTGTCCTCGCTCACTTCGACGAGAATGCACCAACAGCCATCCATACAGACGCCAGCAATGTGGGCCTAGGTGCTGTCCTTGTCCAATGCCAAGATGGTGTGGAGAGAGTGGTTGCCTACGCTAGCAGAACGTGACACGTGCCGAGTCCAACTACTCAACAACGGAGAAGGAGTGTCTGGCCGTCGTTTGGGCAGTTGCGAAGTTCCGCCCGTACTTATATGGCCGCGCTTTCCAAGTCGTAAGCGACCATCACTCTCTTTGTTGGTTGACCAACATGAAAGACCCATCTGGACGTTTAGCACGATGGAGCTTACGGCTCCAAGAGTACGACATGGCCGTAGTTTACAAGTCCGGAAGGCAACACTTAGACGCCGACTGTTTGTCAAGGTCACCGATTGAATCACCGGCTATAGAGGATGATGATTTCCCAGGTTTTTTAGGAGTTGTTGATGCAGCTATCATTTCTCGGCAACAACAAGATGATCGGGAGCTCAACTCGCTTATAGAATTCTTGAACGGACGAGCCGCCAATGCACCAAGAGTGTTTTCGAAGAACTTATCGTCATTCTGTTTACGGGACGGAATTCTGTACAAAAAGAACTTTTCATCAACAGGTAGAAGCTATCTGCTGGTAGTTCCTGGAGCTCTCCGCAGCGAAATTTTACAAGCCTGCCATGACGAAGCCACTGCGGGCCACCTCGGTTTCACAAGAACACTGACACGCATCAAAGAAAAATATTACTGGCCAAGAATCGCAGCAGAGGTTAAACATTACGTCCGAACATGCATTGACTGTCAGCGGCGCAAGGTACCACCTGTCAAACCCGCTGGGCTATTACATCCTGTGCCCGTGCCAGAAACCCCGTTTTCTCAAATCGGAATGGATCTGCTGGGCCCATTCCCAACATCGGACAGCGGCAACAAATGGGTTATAGTGGCGACGGACTACCTCACCCGATACGCGGAGACCAAGGCAATCGCGAGTGGCACTGCAGCTGAAGCGGCCCAGTTCTTCATTGAGAACATTGTTCTGAGACATGGTGCTCCAGCTGTCGTCATAACAGACAAAGGTACCGCGTTTACAGCCGAGCTTTTGCGCACTGTGCTTACGCTCAGTGGCACAGCGCATAGGAAGACGACAGCTTACCACCCACAAACTAATGGGCTTACAGAAAGACTTAACAAGACAATCGCTGACATGCTTTGCATGTACGTCGACGTAGAACACAAGAATTGGGACCGAATATTGCCGTACATCACATTCGCGTATAATACGGCGCGCCAGGAAACAACAAAAATGACGCCGTTCGCACTAATTCATGGCAGAGAAGTTACGACAATGCTTGACGCCATGCTGCCTTACGATTGCAATGACTCAGGGACAGACGCCGCAGACTTCACTGAGCGCGCCGAAGAAGCAAGGCAGCTTGCCCGCGTCAGAATAATGAACCAGCAGCAACTTGACGCCCAACGGTACAACCTTCGCCATCGATTCGTCATTTATCAACCAGGAGATAGAGTCTGGGTTTGGTTTCCTGTACGACGACGAGGCCTCTCAGAGAAACTTCTACGCCGATACTTCGGACCCTACAAGGTTCTGCGCCGTCTTAGCGACGTGACGTACGAAGTCGTGCCCGACGCCTCCTCCTGTTCAAACGTCGCCAGCATCTGCCTGAGACAGTGCACGTGGTCCGCATGAAACTTTACCACTCTCAGTGATGTAAACACTCGATGGCCGCATCTCTACCTGTTGAGCGTCGAGACGACGCTCACTCTGGCGGGAGGGTAATGCCGCGTGCATAGCTGCATTTAGCGGCGAGATAGCGACGACAACGAAGAACGCGGATTTGCTCGAGAGGCGCAGCGCAGCAGAGTGAAGAAGACGACAATCTTAGCGGCCTTCTCTGAGAGCGTCTCTACAAGTCCCACTGTCCGTGTTTTTAAATAAACCCCCTGTCATTTATAACCCGCGACAATATTGTGTTTTTTATTATTTCTTGTACTTATGTGCACATGAAGAGCTATTTAGCTTGTGGTGAAGATAACACAGAAAATTAACTGCAGCTACATCTATCAAGCCTAAACCAACTGGCAGTGGGATGAATTAATTTCTGACTACTCAATGTTATTATAAGTGCTTTTAGCTTTTGACTGCACGACAGAACATACTTAACATTATTTGTATGGCATCCTGTCTCGTAGGACCAGTTCCTGTACTGTTCACCTGCATCCGTTCATCTACACCTTAGCCGAAAATTAGGGTGCTCTGCCCCAGTTTTTTCATCTCATAAAACCGTAGTAAAACATGATATAATATGGGTAATGATTCAGGATTACCAAAGCCGAAAGTATCATATATTTACGATTTCCGTCTTTATAACCTATATTGACTCCTTCTACAAAAGGGGCCAACCAATGGGCTGGTAATTAAGGTTCAAACTTTTCCATACGCTCAAGAATTGCCTATATTTAGTTCTTTTTGTTTGTTGAAATTGAAATAAACTGATAACAGAACATTTGTAGTAGTTTGCTTGGTGACATATATGAAGTTTTTGCAAACATATTGGCACGTGTGTATATGAAAAAGAACGACGATAGCAATGTTTTGTAGATTCCAGCTAGTGCGACAGGTAGTTTTTGGGACGACAACGAAGCAGGCATCTTGCTGTAGAGCTGATCCTGAACATGCTCTTTTTGCTGCCGTAAGCTGCTGTCATATTTTGTTCGCGTTGCACTGCGACACTGGTAGAAGAGCTGGGCCGCGACGCTGCCCGATGCTTCACACCCCTAGTGGGAGCCGTTCATCCAGCGCGGAAGTGCCTATTTCAACCCCTGTCTATTGATTCAGTCGTTGGCTACAAGGTCTTTTTCCAGAGTTCAACTCCGCACAGAAGCCCTCTAGAAGACATCTAAAAATGGCTAACACCAGCCGCCAACCTATATTTCTCGGCACCAGACCTCCCACTTCATCCCAGGTAACGTTTTTTTTCAATCGCTGGAGCCTGAACGCTTTGGTGGTGGCGTTCACGAAGATGTAGAAGACTGGTTAGGTCACTATGACCGTGTTGAGAAGATAAACCAGTGTTCAGCCCAGGAAAAGCTCCGCCGGGCCTACTTCTATCCTGATGACCGTGCTCGTACTTGGTACTAGAACAGAGAAGGCAGGCTGTCCACATGGACCGGCTTTCACCAGCAGATGGTTGAAACATTTGCCAATGTTGACAGACGTACGTGACCACCAACTACTAGAGCTAAGGGTCCAAAAACCCAATGAAATGGTCGCCATGTTCGCCGAAGACATGCCACGTTTATTTCGGAGGGCTGACCTGCAGATTACCGAAGATGGAAAGTTGCGCTACCACATGCGCGGGGTGAAAAAGCGGCTGTTCGCCGGACTTCTGCACAGCCCGCCAAACACTGTAGAGAACTTCATCAAAGAAGCGTCGGCTATCGAGCGGCCACTTCACCAACACTGCCGAAAATGTGACCGCTTGTGCTGCAGCCGCTAAATGCAGGCCACCGCTGTGACGTTTGATAATTATGGCTCCTTGCGTGACATGATTACAGAGATTGTTTGTGAAGAACTGTAAGAGTTGCGGATTCCGGTAGTGGATACATCCACGACATCTGTCACTGAAGTCATCTATGACGAAATCCGCCAGGCATTCTCGACGGCTGATCGTCCCATGATGTACGCCGCCGCCCTTCGAAGCTCCCCACCCGCTTCGCCTTCTACTAACCGCCACGTGCAACCGTGTCTTGGTCACCACCACAGGGGGAGACATCGTGGCACCCACCCATCTAGCCCTCTACGACCAGTCGTTTTCTGGCCTGCCATGGCCTTCGTCACGTGAAGAGTCATCATGTCATCCACAACTTTGCCGTACACGCACCTGTCACCCTGTCGACAAGCCTCCACTCTGTTTCAATTGCGGAGATGTGGACCACATAGCCCGCTATTGCTGACACTTTGCGGATCCGTTTTGCCCTCTCAGGCCACGGTTTTACAGTCGACATGCCAACGAATACGTATCCCGCCGTGGCGATGTCGGTTCTAAAGGACCTCTGGTGACTCGACTATCCTTCTATGACCACCATAACAGTGATGACGAGATTAAAACTGTTTACCAGCTGGGCTTCCGACATCTATCACGCTCTCCTTCTCCTGCTTAGTAACCTTCGTTGCAGCGCCGCACTTTTGCCGACACCAGAGGAGCGAGGTGACCCAGCCCGCACCTGGAAAACTGAAGGCGGCGACCTCACGGGGTAAGGTTGCAGGCTGTCAAGACGAAGAAAAAAAGCCCCCATTACTCTCAACTCAGGAAGCAGTAAAGCCGACAAGACATAATACCAACGAAACCGTGACCCACGGCCTTACCGTTCTTGTAGATGGACAGCAAGTCAGACGCCGGGACCGACTTTTCTATTATTAGTGATGACCTTGCCGTACGCCTCAAGAAAGTAAAAACAGCGTGGACGGGACCTCACCTAAGGACGGCAGGCGGCCAATTACTGATGCCTCTCGGAATGTGCACGGCAAGGCTCGTCATTGGTGGCTCTACATTCGTGGCGACATTCGTCGTTCTCGCTTCATGCTGTAAAGACCTTATTATCGGAATGGATTTCCTGAGAGAAAATGGCACCGTCGTCAACGTCCCCGACAGCGTCAATACGTTTCGCAACAACAGCCCTACTTACGTCAATTGTTCAGAGCCGAGATATAACCCTTTACGTCTGACAGATGGCAATATGGTCGTCCCACCACGATCGTTAAACTTGTTTCGGTGACAGGTGATGCGCCGGTTGAGGGCGATGGTATTGCCAACCAAATAATCGCTCGCTGATCTTTAGCCACGGTATTTCAGTTGCTCGAGGTTTTGTCACTATTACTGCGAGACGCACACTTTTGCTGCTCACTAACTTCAGTGCTGAGCGCCGACACCTCCCGAGGAGAACAGCCGTCGCTTATATTGACAATACGGCGGAAATTCAAGGCAGTTTATTGGCTCTAGACGAATCACCTCAAGAAGAATCAGTACCTAATGTTGACGTTGGTACTACGTTGTCAAGGGAAGAGCAAACGAGAATTCTTGAGCTGCTATCTGTATTCCAGGACTGCTTTTCATCGACATCACGGGTTGGTTCAACGCCGCTAACAAATCATTGAATATTTACCCACGACGCCGCAAGGCCTATACACCAGAATCAATATCGTGTGGCTCCAAACGAACGAGAATTGATACAGCAACAAATCGCTAAAATACTTGAAGATGATGTGATTAAGCCATCACAGAGCACGTGGTCATCGCCTGTAGTTCTAGTTGAGAAAAAGGACGGTACCCTGCGTTTTTGCGTAGACCATACAGAAAGCTGAATAGAAAGATCTGTATCCGCGTCCACGTATTGATGACTCCCTCGATAGGCTTTAAAACGCTCGCTACTTTTCTTCTATGTACTTCAGAAGCGGATATTGGCAGAACGAGGAAGACCCAACAGATCGAAAAAAAACCGTTTTTTGACGCCGGATAGTTTGTATGAATTCGAAGTTCTGCCCTTCGGTCTGTGCTCAGCGCCCGCTACTTTTCAAAGGCTCATGGACACAGTACTTTCAGGGTTAAAATGGAAGACATGTTTAGTTTATCTAGATGACGTCATAGTGTTTTCCCCAAATTTGACGAGCATCTCAGAAGACTCGAAGTTCTTTTATAAGCCATACGCTCCGCGGGCCTACATTGAAACCAGAGAAATGCCACTTTTGTTTTTAAGAACTGCTGTTTCTTGGTCATGTCGTCAGCTGTACTGGCGTTCGGCCTGATCCCGAAAAACTTGTGGCCGTGGCACAATTCCCAGTACCGTTCGGTAAGTAAGCTGTCAGGCGCTTTCTGGGTCTGTGCGCCTAATATTTCCGGTTTATCACCGACTTCGCACGCATTGCGTTGCCGTTAACTCGCCTCACTAGAGATGACGCCACCTTTGAGTAGAACTAGGAGCAGCAAGAAGCGTTTATTGACCTCCGCCAACGTCTTCAAACACCTCCATTGCTTGCCCACTTCAACAAGCAAGCGCCAACAATGCTTCACACTGACGCAAGCAATGTAGGCCTTGGAGCTGTGCTTGTGCAGTGGCAAGAGGACACGGAACGAGTGATCGCCTACACAAGTAGGACGCTAACTAGGGCACTGAGGCCAATTATTCAACAACTGAGAAAGAATGCCTCACCGTGGTCTGGGCAGTTATGAAATTTCGTCCGTATTTGTATGGTCACCCCTTCAAAATTATTAGTGACCATCATTCACTCTGTTTGTTGACTAATTTAAGAGATCTTACCGGCCGATTAGCGCGGTGGAGTCTGAAGTTACAAGAGTTAGATATGACGGTCATACACAAGTCTCAGAAGCGACGTACGGACGCGGACTGCCTGTCTCGATCACCAGTACAGTCTGCCTATCTTTTTGATGACGACGATATGGCCTTCCTTGGTGTTCTCGACACGTCCACAATTGCCCAGAAATAACGAGGTGACCCTGAATTGCTTGATTTGAATAATTACGTTGACAGACGTTCTTCGAGGGCACCCAGAGTGTTTGCAAGGGCATTATCGTCGTTTTGCTTACGCAATGGCGTCCTCTACAAAAGAAACGTTTCATCCATCGGAGCTTCCTATTTGCTCGTTATTCCTGCAACCCCTTCGTACTGAAGTGCTTCAAGCATGTCTCACCGAGCCGACGTCTGGCCATTTAGGCTACACTCGCACATTGGCAAGAGTACAGCAGGGATACTACTGGCCACGACTCACAACAGTCGTCAAGCACCACTTTGACACTTGCCTAGATTGCGAGGGGCGCAAGTCACCTTCAAAGAAACCCGCCGGTCAGCTGCAACCAGTCCAGGTTTTACGCACACTGTTCGACCTGATAGAAATCAATGGTTTGGGACTCCTTCCTACTTTTTCTGCCGGGAATCGCTGAGTTAGAGTCAGAACAGACTACATAACCAGGTATGCCAAAAAAAGATATTCAAAAAAGCACCGCAGCAGAATTGGCGAGATCTTTATAGAAAATATTGTGCTACGCCACGGTGCCCCGACTATCGTGGTAACAGACCACGGAACAGTATTTACGGCAGCTCTTTTAGACCACGTCCTGAAGGTAAGTGGAACGACTCGCCGTAAGACAACTGCGTACCACCAGCAAACAAATGGACTAACGGACCGCCTCAACAAGACGATTGAAGACATGCTGTTGATGTACGTGGATATCCAACATAAGAATCGGGCCGAACTTTTACCCTATATCACGTTCACATACAATACGGCTAAACAAGAAACGACTCGCCTGACTCTATTCAGCTTGGTTCACGGATGAGAGGTACGAACAATGCTGGATGCGATGTTGCCACATGAATGGGACGCTATTGACACAGGCGCTGACGTGTACACTGAACGCGTGGAAGAAGCTAGGCAGCTCGCCCGCTGACAGATCCGCCAGCGACAAGACTACGACGCAGGCCGCTACAATGCTCGCCATAGAACAGTAACGTACGAAATCGGTGACATAATGTGGGTTTGGACACCCGTATGGAAACGTGGACTGTCCGAGAAGTTGCTAAGGTGATATTTTGGGCCATACCGAGTATCACGCCATCTAAGTGACGTCACCTACGAGGTCATCTCCGACAGCCCCACTGCCTGAGGCGTCGCCAGCACGAGCCTGAACTTGTGCATGTAGTGCGTATTAAGCCGTATGTGAACAACTGACTGCGGTAAAAAATACAGTGGGCCTGAATCAGCATCGCCCCGCCGTGGTGGTCTAGTGGCTAAGGTACTCGGCTGCTGACCCGCAGGGCGCGGGTTCGAATCGCGGCTGCGGTGGCTGCATTTCCGATCGAGGCGGAAATGTTGTAGGCCCGTGTACTCAGATTTGGGTGCACGTTAAAGAACCCCAGGTGGTCGAAATTTCCGGAGCCCTCCACTACGGCGTCTCTCATAATCATATAGTGGTTTTGGGACGTTAAACCCCACATATCAATCAATCTGAATCAGCATCGGGGCGACGCTCCCATAAGGAGGGGCAAGTGACACCTGTGTATATGAAAAAGAACGACGATAGAAACGTTTTGTAGATTCCAGCTAGTAGGACAGGTGGTTTTCGGGATGATAACAAAGCAGGCGCCTGGCTGTACAGCTGGTCTTGAACACGCTCTTTTCGCTGCCGTAAGCTGCTGTCATCTTTTGTTCGCGTCGCAATGCGATATTATTATATTTCTTATCCCAAAAATGTTTCATGAAACAAAAAAAATGCAATTTCCATTACAAGCAAGCCCCTCTAGAAGTGATCTATCTGACGCGCAAGCGCTGCGTTTGGTGTAATCGAAAAAAAAAGAAAAACACGAGCGGTTACAAAAAAATGCAGCACACCGAAACACAGTTGCAGTACTGAAATTTTGGGTGTGAGCAGGTCCTATTGACGGTGCAGAATTTCATGTAGTTTTCTTGATCTTCTGTCATGCCTAAAATTTTGCTTTAAGACGGCCAAGGCATAAATCTCTTTTCTCGGTTTCTTTGCCTTTCTTTGTATACTGTTGCGGATGGAAGCTGTGCGCAATGGCGTATTTGATTGTTAAAAGCGGTTTTTTTTAAATGACGCATGCACTGCACTTTTTAGGCTAATCCATCATACCAGCAAATGGTACGAGAGGAAAGAAGGTACAATAGGTAAAAAAAGAAACAAATGAACCACAGTGAAATTGCGGCATTATTTACCTATTGAAAAATGATGTTCAAGGTAAGGATTTGTGTTGCGCATATTAGTGAAGAGATGTCGACCTTGGTTTCATACTAGCTCTATTTGCTCCATGTATTTGTAACAGCTTCATAACGAGGCTAATGTGTCAGTCTCCATGGTGTCTAATTTCGAGGGCTGTACACCATTATTCCCTCAGCTTGCGCCAGCATACTTGAAGCTTTTCTGACAGCACTGAATAGGCACATCAATGTCTTTGAATAAAAAAATGGCGTCACAATTTTCACGCTATGTGTACAAAGTGCTAGGTAATGTTTTTTTTCTTCATCTACTCAGTTTAAAATGCTTCTAATATTTGCGCGCTAAACCTTCTGGCTGGTATTGTAGATATTGTGACGGGGCGAGGTCTAGAATTATAGGATAGCGTCCACCGAGAATCGGCAGCCGAACAAGATGTCTGAGTTGCCTCTCGCGCAAGCGCCTAACACACTTCTTCATCTTCGCAAAGTGCCACGCTTGCTCCTGTCGATGATGAACCGTAACATCACTCCCCTGCGGCGGAAGCGCCGTCACGGCGCTTAGTACGGCAGCGACGAACGAGGAGGGTGATACGGTTTGAGTCTGGCAACGTGTACAACGTCTTTCTGGAGTGAGGGGGTCGAAGAGGCATTGTTTAGGGGTGTGATCTTGTAGCTCACGTCACTAAGTTGCCGTAACATTTGTAGGGGACATGGTAGTGTGATACTAGCTTCTCTGATAAGCCGACTTGGCGGTTTGGTGTCCAGAGAAGTAACAGAGACCCCGGCTAGAAGTGCACGCTTTCGTGGCGACTGTCATAGCGGTCTTTTTGGAGCGCTTGCGACAAGTGCAGCCGATCACGGGCAAGCTGACGGGCTGCATGGGCTCGAGAAACGACATCGCTGTGGTACTCAGTAGACAAGGGGGCAGCCGAAGGAAGGAGCGTGTAAAATGGTAATGCTGGATGTCGGCCAAATAGCAAATAAAACGGCGAATAACTAACTCTGTCGTGCCGTGAAGAATTATACGCCAATGTGACAAAGGTGAGTGCTTTGTCCCAGTCACGGTGATCTGGCGAAACGTACACTGACAGCATCTGCGTCAGCGTTCGGTTCAGACGCTCGGTCAATTCATTTGTGTGTGGATGATACGCGGTGGTAAGCTTGTGCTCAGTGGAGCAGGCACGGAGAATGTCATGCACAACACGTGAAAGAAAGTACCTTCCTCGATCAGTAAGCAGCTACCGCAGAGCGCCGTGATGAAGAATGACTTCATTCAAGAGAAATTCAGCGACGTCAGTGGAACAGCTTGTCGGCAGTGCTTTAGTGATGGCAAAGTGTGGGGCGTAGTCTGTGGCGACTGCAACCCATTTATTTCCGGAGGTGGACGTAGGAAACGGGCCCAACAGGTCAAGGCCAACACGGAAGAATGGTTCCGTCGGTATGACAATGGGCTGTAGGAGGCCAGACGGTAGCACAGAAGGGCGCTTGCGGTGTTGGCAGCGGTCGCAAGCAGTGACGTAGCGAACCACTGAACGATACAGTCCGGGCCAGAAAAAGCGACGTCGCACACGATCGTAGGTACAAGAGACGCCTAGGTGACCGGCTGTAGGTACGTATGTAGTTGTTCGAGAACGCTGGTACGGAGGTCATGGGGAAGCACGAGTAGTAATTCCGGGCCATCAGCGTTGAAGCTGCGACGGTACAGAATGTTGTCGTGCAGATCGAACAGGCGAATGAAAAGGTCTGTTGGAGCAGAGGTCAGACGCTCGATGATGGATAGTAACGACTGGTCACGTCGTTGTTCGGTGGAGATATCAGCCAAAGCGTGGATGGAGAGAACGCAGGGGTCTTAATCAAGATCTGCTAAGTCGGGTGTTTCAACCGGATAACGTGACAAACAGTCTGCGTCTTTGTGCAGGCGTCCCGACTTGTAGTGGACCACGAACGAGTATTCTTGCAGACGGAGCTCCGCCCAGTGACCGAGACGTCCAGATGGGTCCTTTAGCGATGACAGCCAGCAAAGAGCGTGATGATCCGTAACAACGGAAAAAGTTCGGCCATACAGGGAAGGCCTTAATTTCGCCACGACCCACACTAAAGCTAGGCATTCACGCTCAGTGATGGAGAACTTCCGTTCGGCAGGTGAAAGAAGACGACTGGCGTAAGCAATCACGCGGTTCTTCCCATGCTGTCGTCCACCAAGGACCGCTCCGATTCCATAGCCACTGGCATCGGTCCGAAGCTCTCTAGGTGATGCAGGGTCGGAATGGGCCAGTATTGGTGGCGTAGTCAGAAGATGAATAAGAGCCGAAAAGGCATGCGCTTGCTCTATGTCCCATGCGAAGGAAACGTCCTTTTTTAAGAGATCAGTAAGCGGTCGAGCGAAATCGGCGGAGTTGCTGACAAATTGACCAAATAAGAACATAGCCCTACAAAACTTCGGATGTCCTTGGTTGAGCGTGGTTCAGTAAATTGTTGTACTGCTTGCACCTTTTCGGGATCTGGTTAAACACCATCGGCAGTGACAAGGTGGCCGAGTATGGTGATTTGGCGACGTCCGAAATGGCAATTTGCAGAATCGAGCTGGATAACAGCTCTTCGAAAAACATCCAGAACGGCTAACAGACGTGTTATATGGCTGTCAAAGGTAGGTGAAAAGACGGTGACATCGCCCAAATAGTAGTAGTAGTACAAAACTTTATTATACACATAATCCAGACAGGCTCGAACTTCAGTGCCCCGAAGAATATACGTGGTGGAGAGCAAGTCTGTCCGGCATGTGGTGCCCCTATTCCAGGGTCCCACTGGCGCGAGCCATCCGTTCAGCTCTTTGGATGAGTCGCAGCTGATCCACTAGGGCTGGGCTAGACAGCAGCGCCTACCATTCCTCCCACGTGCCAGTGGTGTCGTGCTCTTCATCGTGCTCTGCACACTCCCACGTGATGTTAAAGAGTGTTGGGGTGGCTCCACACCACGGGCACATATCTCTGTACGCCGTGGGGTAGATCAGGTGAAGAGTGTGCAGATTTATGTAAGTGTTAGTCTGTATTTTTCTTAGCGCTGTTGCCTCCGAAGCGCTGAGCTTGCATTGAGGACGTGGATACAGCTGCCTATTTTCTCTCTAGAACTTTAAGATTGTTGCGAAGCAAGGGTCCAGGGGTGTAGGGTCATCACTTGCATTGGCTTGAGTGGCTCGGTGATTTGTCAAGCCTCGAGCCGCCTCGTCCGCGCGCAGGTTCCCTGTCACGCCCTCGTGCCCCGGTGCCCAAGTCACAGCCTGTACGTGTTTCACTGTGGGGTCCCATCCTATTCCAACCAATATACGGAGCGCTTGTGCTCCAATTTTGCCCTTTAGATAGTTTCTGCATGCTTTTTGCGAATCTGAAATGATTGTTAATGGAGCGTTTCGCGTCCATCCCTCTTATGCGAGTGCTATGGCAACTTCTTCTGCTTGTGTTGTCAATGCCTGATCTGTTGAATGGCAGGCTGTAATTTTCCCTCTATGGTCGGTGGCTACAAACACATATTTCTTTGCATTGGTCTGATAAGGCGCGGCGTCAGTGAATCTGACCGTGTTCAAAAATCTTGTCTTTTTGTCAATGTAGTCAGCCCTTGCCTTTCTTCTTCCAGCATGCAGAGTAGGATCCTTGTTGCTTGGTATTGGCAATACGGTGTCCATTTTCTGAATTCGCTTGGTACTTCTTTAGTTTCTTGGTGTGTTTGTATAACGTATCACGCCCTAGTTTTGTTAGGACTGCTCTGCCCGTCGGGGTCTGGAGAAGGCGCTTTTCTTGCGCTAGTAACTGGGCCTCGGATAATTTTTCAATTGTGTTATGAAGATCAAGCGCCAGCAGCTTGTCGTTTGAAGTATTCCGCGGTAATCTCAGGGCTGTCTTGTAGGCCATTCTATTTATTTGGTTTGCTTTTTCCTTCTCTTCCCTGTTCTTAATTTGATACGGAAGCGAGTATGTAATGCGACTGATGACGAGGCTTTTGGCCAATTTTAGGGTATCTTGTTCTTTCATGCATTTATGGTTGTTTGTTATTCGCAAGATTATGTGTAAGACCTGCTGTACTGATGTTTTGAGTTGATTTAGTGTGTACAGATATCTCTGATTAGCTTGACATTTCAAGTATGCGTACGGTATCTTTCTCCGGAATGACATTTCCATCGAGCTTGACTTCCAGCTTTAGAGTCGGGTCGATCCTCCGTGCTTTTCTCTTCTTGAAGCGAATGAGCTCTGAATTTTCGGCTGAGCACTGAAGACCCCGTAGCCTTGCATACTCTTCTATGGTGTTAGCTGCCTGTTGTAACCTATCTTCTTTCTCTGCTAGGCTCCCTGTGGTTGTCCATACCGTAATAATGCCTGCATATATCGCATGTTGTAGACCGGCAATATCTTTAAGTTTTCCTGCAAGGCCTGTCATGGCGACATTGAAAAGTGTCGGTGAAATAACCGCTCCTTGGGGTGTTCCTTTGTTTGAAAGTTTTAAGATGTCGGATTCGTAATCTCCCAGCTTGATTGTTGCAGTACTGTTACTAAGAAAACTTTTGACGTAGTCGAACAATCGTTCTCCACAGTTAGCTTCCTCCAGACCTTCTAGTATTGCTTTGTGACTGATGTTATCAAAGGTTCCCTTCATGTCGACTGCCATAACGACGTTTTCCCCAACCTTAGAGATGTTCATTAATACTTTTTCTTTTAAAAGTAGTAGAACATCTTGCATAGAAAGGTGTGAGCGAAAGCCAAACATAGTTTCGGGCATGAGGTTGTTCTTCTCGAGATGGTTGAGGAAGCCTGGTGTTCACCAGTTTTTCAAAGATTTTTTCTAAGCAGCACGTGAGCGAGATAGGTCTCATGTTCTCAATGGCAAGTTTTTTTCCTGGTTTAGGCACCATGACCACAATCGCATGTTTCCATTCTGGTGGGACAGTTCCAGCCAGCCAATGTTTGTTTATGTATTTAGTGAGAGCTTCAATGGCTTCGTCATTTAGGTTCCTGATCATACTATTGGTGATTTTATTTGCACCCGCGGCTGTGTTCTTCTTGTTACTAAATATGGCTTCTCTTATCTCATCGTCCGTAAAAGGCTTGTCTAAATCAGGTTGCGGTGATCCTTTATACCTTCCTTGATATGAAGGCGTCACTCCGTCTTCCCCAAAGCATTTTTATGCATGGCTTGAATAAGGTCCTCTTTTGTACCATGGGTATAAGTGCAGCAATCGTTCAACGGCTTTACTGTTTTCATTTTTTTGTCTTCGTGGGGTCTATCATGGCTTTCAGTATGTTTAATTGTTTTGGCCGTACTCAGCGTTCCATTGACTGAATCATAGAAATTGGCCCAATCAGTTGCAGCTAGTTGATTGGCGTAATCCTCTGCGCGCTGGGTGATATGTTTGATTTTTTTCTTTTCAATTCACGGTTACGTTTCTGTCTTTTCCATCTTTTCGTAAGGCTTCTTCTTGCTTCCTAAAGATGTAGTAGGTGCAAGTCGACCTCAGGGACATTGCTTGATCGCGTTATTTCTTTACTGTACCTTTCTTTTTGATGCCTTATTTCGTCACACCAATCACTCAAGTTTGTTATATCTGAGGCAGTCAACCTTTGTTCCAGTGATTTTCTGAACGCATGCCAATTAGTTATTTTGGCAACACCAATCTTTTTACGTATCTTATCTGTATGTATAGTGGTGAATAATATGTAATGATCACTGCCTAGTTTTTCTTGAGTGTTGTGCCATTCCACCTCTTGACAATTTTTGCACATAGTTAGATTCGCTGTCGTGTCTCTGGAGTTACTGTTTCCTAGTCTTGTTGGCATTGCTGGATCCGTCAGAGTGTCATACCTGTAATTTCAATTTGCTGGGCTATGTTTCTGCCTTTGGCATCCTGAGTGAGGTATCCCCAGCTTGGGTCTTTAGCATTGAAGTCCCCCACCACTTTGAGCGTGTTCTGCTTCGCTAGTTATGCTGAATCTTTAAATAGTTTGTCAGAAGTTGCCTTTCTTTGTCGGGGTGGGCTATAAATGTTCAGGATGAAAATGATTTTCTTTTTCTCCTCTCTATATATGATTTCCGTAATTATATGTGGGATTTTGATGTCTTCTATTGGTTTATGCTGTATTTCAGTTATGAATTTGTGGACTAATGTCGCCACTCTCCATTCGTTTTTATTATTCACAGCTTCACCATGAGTGTCATAGCTCTGAATGCTTGGCCTTATTCTCACCTCTTCGAGAACTATCACAGCAGGTGGCCTCGGCTGCAGGTGGCCTCGGCTGCATGGCCACCAGCTGTGAAAGCTGTTCCTTTTTTCGTCGGAATCTTCGGCAGTTCCGCTGCCATATGTCACACTCTTCCTGTAGTTTTTCTTAGTCGCTTATGCATTATCAGTATCTTCTTGTGTCATATTAAGTAGGCCCGGCCTGTTGTATGCCTTATCTGCTTTTTCCCTTATGTGGCTGCCGATTGGTATGCTTTCTGAACGCCTTCGTGAGTTCAACTGATGCGCTTGAATTTTTCTTTCCAACACGTCAAGTTTTCTGTGTACCTGCCCTATGACCTGTTCAACGATGGAGGGAACTATTTCTTTTACGGCTTCTTTCAGAATAGCTATC
Source organism: Rhipicephalus annulatus (assembly GCA_013436015.1). Classification (NCBI taxonomy): domain Eukaryota; kingdom Metazoa; phylum Arthropoda; class Arachnida; order Ixodida; family Ixodidae; genus Rhipicephalus; species Rhipicephalus annulatus. The sequence continues at coordinate 18,835 of WOVY01005540.1, forward strand.
GTCACCACAGTGTCGCCGTTCAATATTGATACGCTTTGTTGCTGTTGCTGCTGCTGTCCTGCTAAGGAAGATCGAGTGGGTTTCTCTTGTGGTTTTTGCTGCTGCTGCTTTTTTGGCTTCTAAGTTGCCTATTTTCTCGTATCTAAATCCCCTATTCTTACACGCATTAACTCTAGTTCTCCCTCGAGTCGCGTGAGCTGTGTGTGTGTTGATTGCACTTGGTTTGAAGGAGGTTGGGAGGCTGCCGCTGCCCAGCTTACCCTGAATTTCTGGTGGTGGTGGTGGTGGTGGTGGTGGTGGTGGTGCTGCTGCTGCTGCTGCTGCTGCTGCTGCTGCTGCTGCTGCTGCTGCTGTTGTTGTTGTTGTTGTTGTTGCTGCTGCTGCTGGTGCTGCTGCTGCTGCTGTTGGTTGTGGTGCTGCTGGTGTTGTTGCGATGTCTTCTTGAGCTTCTTGTTCTTGCTCGTCTTGCTTTCTTCTTGCCGATTGCCTTTGGGGCAGAAGTGGTCTCGGGAATTCGATCTGGACCTTGATCTCGAGCGGGAACTGGATCGAGTTCTGCAGCGTGATCTCGTCTCAGATCCCTCTGTTAAATTCATATCCTGCCTTTCGGTGCTGAACCACCGACGCTTCAGTATTCCTGGAGTTCGTTGTCCATTTTCGTGTCTAAGCTACTGTACCTGTTCTTTTCCCCGTTGGGGGACTTTCTTACGCCTTTTAGTGCATTCTTTTATCGCCGTTGGATGATCCCCACCACATAGTGCACACTCGGGAACGCACTCGTGGTCGTTTGGAGGGTCTTTAAGCCTGCAGCCACCTCACACATTCACAGTGGGTGTTGGACAGACGTCCGTTCTGTGGCCTTGGCTTTTACACAGTTTACAGTATTGTCTTGTGGGTTGGTATGGTAGACATGGCATCTCACCTACCATGGTAATACACAAAACGCGGCACAATGGGTCCATCAAAGGTTATCATTGCCGTCTCAGATTTTCCCAACATGCGTGCTTGCACAATTTTGACGCTCTGTGTGCGTACTCTAATGTTATTGAGAAGTTTTTCTTCCGATGTTTCACGTTCCAGTCCGTGCACAACTCCCTTGAGCAAACCCCTCGGATGTAGAAATGTAGGTATTCACGAGATGTCTGGTGTTCTTGAGGTCGAGCGCCTTGATTTTCGAAATTCGCTCGGCTGACGTGCTCGTGTTGAGTACTTGCAATGATAATGTTGGATCCATTCCGGAGGCACAGCAGGAATTTGTCACCTCTGCATATTTTCCGCGTCTCCACATGCACGTGCAATCGCTCGTGTCACTTCATATGTTTTTAAGTCTCTCACCACGAGCCCTGGTTTGGGTCGTATAATAATTTTCATATCGTTCTTGGGTAGAGGCGTCGCACGTGAGCGTCGGCGGCCTCTCATGGCACCCGGACGCGTCGCGTCTACTGCCGTGCGCCCGCTCAGGCGTTCCGTAACTGCCACCCGCGTTCCTCTCGCGGTCTCTGAAGCTGCTGTCTGCCAGAGACGCTAAGTCATTAGTTGTTCTTTTTGTAAGATTTAGTGATAAAGTTTGCTGAAAATCACCAATTTGCCTGGGATCTTCCATGGCCCGCGCTTGCTTCCTTAGTCTCTTACGTTCGCGTAATGAAAGAGCAAGCTGCCACTGACCGTCTTTCGCCTCGTCGTCAGCTCCCTTTGATGCTGCAAGGTGTTGGCGGGCGTCGCCGCTGGCTGACTCCTACTTGTATCGCCTCGTCAGACGATGGGGAGTATTTGACGAAATCTTCTGCAGAGCCCAGTTCTGTGCTCAAATCTTGATCGTGCGTGTCCATGGCTTCCTTTGCCGTTACCTGGTCATCGTCCATTGGGTTATTGGCTGCTGCATTGGCACGCCCGAGAGAGTTGCTGGTAGTCGATGCACTGCTCCCCGGTCCGCCGCTAGTCTTAGCCTGGCGGCCGGGCATGCCAGGTCCTTGGTCACTTCAGAAGGAAAAAAATCGGTGTCGTTGTCCCGATAACTTGGTGTCAAAATGATCACGTCATACTTCCGGACACAATCTACGTTTTCTTTAGAGAAGCCACGAAGTTTAACGCAAAAACAGGCAAAATTTTGAGGAGCTGAGACGAACGCGTCCGATCCGCTCGACGCCACCTCGCGTCTCTTCCTCAGCATTTGAGCACACCGACATCGCCCAAGTAACATAAGCAGATGGACCACTTATATCCTCAGAGAAGGGAGTCCATCATGCACTCGAAAGTTGCCGGCGCATTACACAGTCCAAAGGCATGACTTTGAACTGGTAGAGGCCGCCGGGCGTAATGAAAGCGGTTTTTTCACGATTCATGGGGTCGACGAAAAATTGCCAATAGCCGGACCGAAGGTCGATAGACGCAGAGCATTGGGCACCATGGAGGCAATCGAGGGCGTCATCAATCCGAACCAAAGGGTAGACATCTTTGTGGGTCACTTTGTTTAAATGGCGATAGTCCACGCAAAAGCGCCAGCTGCCATCCATCTTTTCAACGAGAACGACTGGAGAGGCCCAGGGGCTGGATGATGGTTCTATTACGTCTTTAGTAATTATTTTGTCCTACTTCATCCTGAATTACTTGGCGTTCTTTATGAGATACGCGATATGGACGCCGCCGTATAGGACTGGCATCACCAGTGTTGATCCGGTGAGTCACTGCAGTTGTTTGGCTGAGAGGGCGGTGGTCAAAGTCGAAAACGTCTCTATATAATGTTAGCAGACTACGGAGGCTGGCAGCATTGCTCTGCAGTGAGGTCGGGAGCAATCATCTTGTTAATGTCATCTGCAGGCAGAGTGTAATTGCGGCCAAGGACAGGGAGATGTAGTATCGGTGTCCAAACCAGTAACGTTGCCGCTGTCAAGTGGAGATAGGGTGGCCAAAGACATGTCTTGCGGAATAACTTGAGTCAAAAGACTCACGTTGAGTAGTGGTATAACAACTGTATTATTAGCGCGGGCGACAGCAGTGTGAGCAGAGGCGACGTCTCGGGCCATCAGTACGTCGACTACAGGAGTGACGAGGTAGTCACCATCGGTCACATGACATGAGCACGACAAAGTGACATATGTAGCAGCTTGCGGAGGCAAGCGAACGTGGTGACGAGAGCCTAAACGGGGAGAATAGTCAGGTGGAAAATTGGCAAACTGCGGCAGTTCAAGCTGAAGAGCACCAGTGGCACAATCAATGAGTGCAGAATTGACGTGGCAGGAAGTTCCAAACCAAGTATTAGGTCATGAGGGCACATTTCAATGACGGCAAAGTGAACTAATGTAGGATGACCGGCCATGGACACACGGGCCGTGCACATCCTTTGAACGTCAGGGGTCCTCCCATCAGCGACACGAAGTGTGCAGGAAGAAGCAGGCTTGAGCACTTTATGTAGGCGTCGGCGAGGGTTCGCGCTCATTACAGAAATGTGCGCTCCAGTATCTATAAAGGCATAAATAGCCACACAGTAAACGTCAACGTCTAACAAACTTTGTCTCGTCGGAAGCGTCAAGAAAGGATTTGTGGAGGGAGTCGAAAATGCAGCGTCATCTACGGGCGCTGCAACGTTCAGTTTTCCGGGTAGGCAGGAGAGGGGTTGAATGGGGACGACGGCCTGCGAGTCTGCGGTGAGCGAGACGAATGGCGACGTCCTGGAGGCTAACGCGACTGACGACCATGCGGTGACAAAGATCGGCTGCTGAACATTCTGTAGTTGTTGGGCGGAGAAGGCTGCGCGGCAGATGCGAAGCGGGTGCGGTCCTGTCGGTAGTGAGGTTGAGATGAAGTCCGAGTTGGCGAGGACCAGGCGGTAATTGCAGTAACGGACGACATGACCGATACGGTGGCAATGAAAACAAAATGGTTGATTGTCGACGGTTCTCCACGCAGCAGGGTCGCGAGATCGGGCCGTAAACTGCTGCTCGTGATTGGACGAGGATGGACGCCATGGAGCTCGCTGCGAGCTGGGCAAAGCACACACCGAGAGAATACCTATGCTGGTGAGTTCTTGGTGGACGATGGCTTGAACCTATGCTAGCAGTGAGTGGGGTCGTGTCACTTGCAGCGGTGTGAGCCGGAGCAGAGGCAATGGCTTCAGGTTCACGTCGTACAATTCGGGTCACCTGATCAGGTGAATCTAGAGGTGGCGGCTGTGTTCTTGCATGGTCTTCGCAAGACGACGTTGCAGCCGTATTCGGAAGGCGGGTAAACACGCTGTTAATCCACTGGCTCTTCGCTTGCTCAAAGCGCCGACATTTTTTTATAATGGCGTCCACTGTAGAAAAATTTTTGCAGATGAGGAGGTTGAATGCGTCATCCGCAATCCCCTTAAGAATATGTCCAACCTGGTCAGCCTCCGGCATCTCGGCATTGGCTTTGCGACACAACGATAACACATCTTCTATATAGGAGACGTAAGACTCAATCGAGGTCTGCGCCCGAGACGCGAGCATTTTGTTCGCGGCCATTATGCTTCCAATCGGCTTCCCGAACAGGTCCAACATTTCTTCCTGCACACCGCCCAACTCCCAAGATCTGTTTCATGGTTCTCATACCACAATTTGGCGGTTCCCCTAAGATAGAATAACAGGTTTGCCAGCATAAGAGTCGGGCCCCATCTGGTATCGAGTACTCACACGTTCGTACTCTGCCAGCCAATCTTCAACGTCAACTTCATCTGGGTCGCCGGAACCGCTAAACGTGCTAGGATCCCGCGGGGGCTTCGAGCACGAAGGTTGTGGTCGCAGAAGGAGATGTAGCTACCGCATCATCTCCGGCCGCAGGAACACCAGGAGCAGATGCAGACGCCGTACTTTCCGTCATTGTTGTGGAATGACCCTTCAAACGACGGCCGCTGCGAAGTTCCGTTGCGAGGCGGTTACCCAGCACCTCCATCAAATGTGACGGGGCGAGGTCTAGGCTTATAGGATAGCGTCCACCGAGAATCGGCAGCTGAACAAGATGTCTGAGTTGCCTCTTGCGCAAGTGCCTAACACACAGGCGTCTTCATCTTCGCAAAGTGCCACGCTTGCTCCTGTCGATGATGCACCGTAACAATATCATCAGATGAAGAACAGGTTTGAACCATCACCTTCACTCCCCAGCTAATCGCAGCAAATGAATTACTCAATACTTGTGCCATGCGTTAGTAGCGGCAGGAAGAAAAGTTGTTTGCACGCGGTTGTGTCAAAGTTTTTATTGCGAAGCGTTTCTCTCCGTACTATAGGCACTTTGAGTATCTATCTATCTATCTATATATATATATATATATATATATATATATATATATATATATATATATATATAGATCTATTTATCTATCTATCTATTCATCTCTGTCTGCGTTCTCTCGTGATCAAGCCTTTAGGTTGGGGTAAACCAACTTTTATGTGTGAGGGTAACATTGTTCGACTAATGTGACTCACTTCTCATGAGAATAGTTTTGCTTTGCTTTGCTTTTCTAGATACATGGCATGCATTCATTTTGGAAGATTGGCCAAGAATGCAACGTAGAGACCGTTACATGTTTTTTTAGGTAAGCTATGAAATTTAAAACCCTAAACAAAGAAGTGAAATGGCAATAAAACCTGAAATATTCAATTTAACTACAAGTAATAAGCTTTTGAGCCTGTATTTCAGACTGCCATATTAACCTGACGGGAATAGTTTTGAAAACTTACGTTTTAACTTAACGAAATGACGAAGAATTTAAACACTAGAATAAAAAGGTACTCTGAGTAGCGATAATGAAATTACACATGGCATCAAAGGCATCCTTGAGGCAGTATCCCAAACTTGAGGCACCGAAGCTTAAAACATTTTCCTCCAATAAGGTAAAGACTATTTTTGTAAAAGGATTAATGAGATGTCGAGTTCTGATACGAGAATAAGTTTAACAATCTTTGTTCTTGTTCATCTATTTTCTGTGGCGCATACCCACTGAGGGGGATTGGCCATGAATTGTGTGGTTTCAGAAAGCAATATTCAGGTTATGAGTAATGCAGCCTATATATTAATAAGATACAAATTTACAAAAGAAGCATGAGGATTGATCTATTGCATATATTCGAATGAAAGAAAGACGAAAAAAGTGAAAAAATGTCTTACTTAGAGCAAAAACCTAATTTTTGATGCGTATTTAATGGTGTAGACAGGTTAGAATAATAACACTGAATAATTCGAGGGCTGATTAGTTTTAATATTATAGTCCTTGATAGCCACGTATGCCTTTACATTAGAGAATTCAGACAAACTTTCAGACACAAACAAACCTGTTCCAATAAGTCGTAAAGGTATATTTATTTAGGTTTTTTGTACTGCAATAAACTGCCTGCATGAGCGGATGTCTTGGTACTTCGGAACGTGTTTTAGCATGTTGTGGGCCACTGCCATGTCTGAACACAAAGGCTAAGTCTCTATGCTGCGCCGCCCTAACTGCCCGTAACTATTGTTCGAGTTCGAAGCTTGCAATAGCACCACTCCCATTTGAACAGCGTGTTGACTTCGCAACAACGTAACGCGGGGCACCGCCAGATTGTAGTTTCCAAGTTAGCTATATCGTCGCCAAAGGAACATGTATTAGTTGGCTGTATGTCGGGATAAATTTGTTCAATAGCACAGGGTTAGGTTATGCCACATGATGAAGCCCTATTGTCAAAGCCTGAGGTCTGTTTAGTTTTCTGTGTTGTGGGGGGTACTGTCTCCGCACCACGTAAAATATTTTGTCAGTTTATTATACAAGATGAAAAGGGTCACATTACTCAAAAACATCAGCGCCGCGCCCCCCAGTAGCTCGGCGGTTTATTAGTGTTCACGCAGCTATGTGGGTTGACTCGTTGTGGTTAGGTGGGGCTCCCTCCATGCGTCCCATATGATCTGGGAACTTAAGGAGTGTCTGTGGCTCGATGTATTTCTTCCTAAAGATTCACAAAGCTGCTTTTGATATTGTTTCCTTGACAAATGCTTGGACCGCTGATCTCCAGTCGCTGTAACCTGCGGACCTTCTGTTATCCAGCAAGGCAAACGTAATCACCACTTGCTCTGCTATTTCAGCCACCGTCGTCAGGACCGTAGTCTAGTTGATTATACTGCCCTCGTGGTTGATGCTCACTTCCGCATACTCCTTCCTCTCAGGATATCGGGCCGCATCGACAAAGGAGCAGCCCCCGGCATGTTTCTGAGGCACTTTGCCCTGGTGCGTCTTCTACAGTCCGTTATGCTTGGGTGGACAGCCTCTATGCCAGTCAGAAATGTTTTTGTGTAGTCGTGGAAGCGCTTGCCACCAGCAGCTATATTGCCAAGCCCAGGCTCAAGCTATATGACTCAGCACGAAGTGGTGGAGAACTGTCGTGAAATTCCCTCTCTAAGTCCAGTCGCATTATAATTCTTATGTCCCTTGTGCTCCTGTTACTAACTTGATATTTGGTTAGCTTCACGGTATCTTGCGTCGAGAGGAGCGCTCTGAATTCAATCATATTGTGGGGATAAACGTGGCGTTCCTCAGGAATCTGGGTAATCTCTTCAAGATACCATGTTCGGCACACTTACCTACGCATGATGTCAGGGTGATGGGCCAGAGGTGTCGAGACAGGGAGGTTTGCCTGGCTTGGGGATGAGGATGGTGGTGGCCATCTTCCACGTCTCTGGAACACTACCACTTTTGCACACCTGGGTGATGATATCAGTCAGCTACAAGACCGACCTGCCATCAAGGTTTCTTGAAGCCGTGTTGGTGATCTTATTAGGACCCGCGGCCTACCTGCTGTTTAGGTGATGCAATGCCTGCCTGATCTCCTCGCTTCCAAATTCTGTCTCCACTTCAGGATTAGCACCCTCTCGTAGAAGAGAGTTGCAGGGGCGGGCCGGCCGCGATTAGCAGTTACTTCCCAACCAGTTCTGCCAGTACCTGAATGCCCGAAGATTCTCGCTTAGCTGCATGAAGTGTGTGAGTAATCGTGCACCTCCAGCTCGATTAGTTGTTGGTGTCATTCAACAAGTGATATAAAGGTTCCAAGGGCCTGCCCTGCGCATCTTTCCGTGTACCGATTTGCGAATATTATCTTATTGTTCTTTAAAGAGAACCTTAGAGTGTGCTTCTATGCTTCAGTTCATCTCGGCAATCTTCTCGCGAAGCCTGCGATTTAGGCGCTGCCCTTCCACCTGCCCAGGAAAGACTGCTTGGCTTAGAGAACATTAGCCAGTCTGCTGTCCATCTTCTGTGCAGATAGGTCCGTAATGACTTCCTTATTGGTAGCCTGGATGTCGTCTCTTATCTGCACCATCCGGTGTTCGAGATGAAGCTTATTCTCGCCTCAGACCACTCCTCTCTTAGTTCGCGAAACAAATTTTAGCAGTCGTCCACCTGCTTTCGATACAGAAAGCACCGTACTTACACAGGCTGTAATGCACAAAATTCGGCGCTTTTAAACCATCGATAAGCCACAGTAAATGGTGCCAGTATTCTTGATTCGCTACGGCCCTGAAGCCAAGGGGTCAGACGCGTATCCAGAATTTTTCGTGTGGGGAAGGGGGGGGGGGGAGCACCACCATGGTTTCGGGAGAGGCACTCCCTGAAAATGGCCACTTTTGCTCTCCATGCTGTGGCAAAAAAAAATCGGGGAGAAGGGGTGCACGTGCACGGTGTGCTACCCCCTGGATACGCTTCTGCAAGGAGTTCTTTGAATTCACGATGTTTCTTTCTAGGTTAATTGGGCTGTCACTCAGCCAAATGCCTCTGATTACCCATTTTCACGTCGAATGCGGGGCGGCCTAATAACCGTTGACTTTATGTATTTTGCTCGCCTCCGGTATAGATTAACTTTTCTGGTATACCTTGACGCGTACTCCCTGTC